>RPFO01001147.1:7500-116735 GCA_009746045.1 Mesostigma viride | reverse complement strand
AGGACGTAGCATGGCTGTGCAAGGACTAAGGCACTAAGCTATAAGGCTATGGCTGGTGTAAGTATATCATTAAGCCCTCATTGGTCCCATTTAAAGCCGATAAATCGGCTGCAAAATGCTAAATTTGCAAACCACCCCACAGCCAACATACCAACATCCAAGGGCTGTCCTAATTGTGGGTCAAGATGTATCATACCTAAAGAGGCCTGGCATGGGCGGCGTGGAAGATGATTATGGCTAGACTAACTGGCCAGGGCAATGGGCATGCGGGCGTCTCGGTAGAGATTGACTCTCAGCATGGGCAAAGCATGGTTATAGAGTAATGCATCATCTGGTCTGGGTGATGGGTCCCATCATATCCTCACTCCGGCATTCCCCCTGCACACATGCAGGGTTGTGGCAGGCCGGCCGGGCTGTGTGCTCGATCCCCATACTGTCTATTCATCATTATATATTATGGTGGACTTTATATTGTGAGGGCCGCCCTCTCTCTACTCACCCAACCACCGCCCCGACATTACCATGCTTGACTACGACGGGCAGGGAACTTGCGCAACCTGCTCATCGATGTCTCCGTGGCTCGGCCGCTCTCCGGTCACCACATCCTCCGGCCGGGTGGCTGTGGAATCATGCCGGCGCTGCTCAGTGCCGCTAGTGGCTGAGCGCGACAACTAGTTTGCCTCCTACGGCAATGTGGGGCCCCACCGGGTCATCCCCGCCTTTGTCCTTGAGGAGTTCGGGCCATATGGGCCCCAAGACAGTGGAGTTTTTCCACGAGTGCTGCCAGCGCCGTGAATTATCGACCGCCTCGACCTCGACGGTTAGACCGCCCCGTGGTCTGCCCACACGTGGTCCTCGTATTAATTGGCACTGAGCAGCGCCTGTCGGTGACTCGCCTTCACTCGCACCGTGGCTGATGTATTATTCCGCCGCACCCGGGCCGACTTTGTCGCGACCCATGCGGTCTAGATCCCTCCCACGCCTGCATGGTGGGCCGGCATGCAGTGACGGATGTTGCTGCGTGTCTTAGTTTTGTGATGTAGTTAGTTGTACCTTGTGCAGCCATGGCGTGATCCTTGGATGTCCGTGTCAGATTACTATTAATTTCTTCAGTCAGTGTTTCTAGTAACGGGACGTATACGTCAGCCGCTGACGCGTCAGTGTCTGACGCGTCCGACTTTTTCGTCCACACGTCAGACAGCTGACGCGTAAATTTTGGCCCGCGTCAGTCGTCTGACGCGTAAATTTTGACTGCACGTCAGTCGTATGACGCGTAAATTTAGGCAGCACGTCAGTACTCATGTGCACCGAGTCTATGCGTCAGACAGTGCGGAATCCTGAACAGCCCGTTACCATGCCAAGTGCCAGACCTGCCGGCCCTTGCCTGCTTGGCGGCGAGAGTGACGAGACTTCTAGAGTCTAGACCACGCGACGAATGCGAAGTGGTAGCACAATACCTATAGCCGAGGACGACTGGCAATGGTCGATCCTCCGGAATATGATTGATGAGCTGATTGACGCAGCTTTGCGAGGTTGCCTGATTTAGATGAACATCCTTTCCTTGTAGATTGCTTTGAATCGGATTCCAGGTGTGTTGACTAACGCTTTAGATTTGTTGGATCCATTCATTACTAGATGCGTAGGTGAAATTTCGGGCCGGGTCAGAAATATTGTATAAACATTTAACAACGTTAATGGTTTAGTCTGATAGTCAACTAGAAAAGTTAGTGACCTGGGGGGTGGAAGTTTTTGGGTGAAGGGATGGCGCCGGAAGGAATACTGGGGAAAATTAAATCTGGGCGAATCGCAGCTTTTTTTATGCCGAAACAGGCCGCCGACATGGCCAAAGCGCCTGCGCCTAGTCCGCGTGCCATTGTTGGCGTAGGCCAGGCAGCAAACGAGCTGAACCGCAGCAAGAGGAAAAGGGGAAATGATAGCAATGCTGCCAGTGGTGTAGCAGCAGCATCGGCTCAGTCCGGCTATGCTGGTGAGCCCCCAGGCCGGTCAATTTGCCATGCCACTAGCTGGGACATCACTAGTGTTCACGAGCTCATCATCAAAGTCAGACTTTTATTTTAAGTTTGATAAATAATAAGTTTGATGTGGGTGTGTGCCCTACTGGGCTGTGGCATTGTGGATGCGATCCTAATTAAGTGCATGTAACAGTAAATTCAGAAAAACAGTTGAAGTAGGTCATATTATTCTGAATTTTGTATCATGGATCGAACCCATTTCTCGCTACGCTTTTACAAGTCAGACTGACTCAAGAGCTAGACATGTGCCCCAAACCTTATCTCAGGGGTCGTTTTGCCCTGTAGCAAGAGAACCCCTTTCGGATTCCCCACTTGAGCTTCCATTGGCTAACTTGCCGCCGTTGGCAACGAGTCAGCTGTCTGACGCGCCGCCAACGGCGGCGAGTCAGCCAGGCTGACGCGAGCAAAAACCCTTACTAGAACCATTGTCTTCAGTGTTCTTCTTCTTTTCGGGGTTTTCCTTATGTTGCATGCCAACCTCACCTCCGTAATTTATCATTCTCAATGAATATATTGTGAGGCGTGCATGCACACTTGCTTGAGGATGCAGGGCTTCTGGGATTAGGCTGTACTCCGCGCCCGCATGATAGACATGAGGAGAAATGGGCTGCCGTCTGCGATAGGCATCTTCCTGTGGGGCATGCTCCTGTTTTCTCCCCACGGGCCTCGATCACGCCGGGCCCTTTGCATGGTACTGAGAATGTGCAATGGCAGAAGTCCGCAGGTGGTTATATCGCCCCTGAGGATAGCCGCTACACTACCGCCTCGTCTGCCATTACTGTAGATCGAGGACAGCTCAGATGAGGATTATATCCCCCTCTAGTAGTGACTTCATATGGAATTGGGGCATGATGCAGACGATCGATTTGTAACTTTCGTGCAATTATTTTTCTAATGAGATTAGCATAGTACTCCGTGGCATGCCCATATGCGCACATGTGCATGACACTCAGGTACTTACTTACATAGGCGTGCACAAGCCCTGCACTTTGCTCGGTCGGTGCACGTGGAGGGGCACCCGGCCGCCGGGGATCGATCGAGATCACGGAGTACGCCAGCTACAGTGGGGCTGCCTCACCCTACCAACTGATCGAGCGATCTGATCTACGCTGATCAATCACATGACGCTCCGGAGTGGAGACCCCGGAGTTCGCCCAACTAGATGGCTAGATAGCTTGTCACTGGAAGCGCGGGCGGTGGGCCTTATGATCATGCAGCAAAAAAACGGATCGAGGTCAGTCATGTGGCCATCGGCCGGGCTTCCCCGCTGAGACCACCCCACCCACCCTCAGTTGCTGGATGGAAGCCGCGTCCCCCCGGCGACTCGCTTCAAGTGAGCTCCTTGGCAGCCATAGTTAACGTTCCTAGCAAACGCAATGTGAAGGATATGGTTGCAATGCAGCAATGTGTGAATATGGTTGGAAACGGAGCTTTGTTAAATTGGATAATGTTACAGCGCTCACACACTTGAGGCTTGTACACGCGCTTGCCAAGTCAAGGCACAACACGTGAGGCGGGCTCGCAAGAGATCTGCCCAAATGGCACTGGCCTATTGTTTATATACTTGTGCACTGTGCTTGCTAGTCCTGAGCAGCCTAGGAGGCCTGCTCAGTAATAACACTCCCGGTACAGTATTCACTACCTGTACAGCGCCCAGTTCCTATACAGTAGGTCTGCCATACAGGCACAGTGACCACAGAGCGCAGTCCACAGTGACTATTGCATCTGCACCTAGAAGTCCAGGACTAAGCCTGCGGTACCAACAGACCACAGGTTAAGGTTCCTATTTCCTGCGTACGACGTATTAATCCAATACCGTCGTAGGTACAGCACCTAATTCCTGTCAGCCCAGGAATTACTGTCGACCCCATATGTCGTCGGCAAATATTCACGTCCGACTTAGAAGAACAGCCGGCTCGCGCTCGCGCGCGACCGGGAAGTCGGAACGCCATAACTTTCTTGATACTTGTCGGAATGAACTCGTTCCGGTGCCGCTGGAATCGCAGAGATATGCCGAATCAGGATCACGCCAATGCGCTTGGCGTTAACTCCAATCCTTTCTTTTCTTGAGCTGTAGCAGCTCACACAAGTCTACATACAAACACACACAATGGGTACTGGACATCCTCCCCGACTACAAGTCACAACCCACTGGGCATGACAGTCAGCTTGGATTCCTGGACATCCTCCCCGACTACAAGTCACAACCCACTGGGCATGACAGTCAGCTTGGATTCCTTATTATATGTACATAGCACCCATACTGGTTCAGGAGCACAAACAAATTACAATGAGTCCCTATCCCTTCACGGGAGGCTCGTTGTGTTACCCATGTACAAGAGGTTGGCCAACTGTGGCAGCCCATAGGTGTTCAGCTAAGAACTTGAGAAGTATGTACAACCTTCAGGACCTTAGGCGAAACCCCACAGATCACCCACAACAGCTCATCAGAAAACATTGCTGACCCCCAGACGGGAGTCGGCGCCGGTCTGCTGCCCCTTATCGAACCAGACACAACATCTACGCGAAGCACATGCAAAACACAAGCTCCTATACTCGTTCCAACCGTGGAAAATCAGGGGACCTGTCGCCACCTCACCAGCATGGTGGATGGGTCAGCCAGTCCGTGAAACTCCGCCTTAAGACGGCACCAGGGAATCGAACCCCGCCCACAAACCACAGATCTGGGGAAACCTCAGACTGAGATGAAAACCCCAGATAGACATCTCTCCATCAGAGACAATGTCAGACATTCCCACACCAGAGACATGTCTCACCCCTCAAGGTGTGCTCAGGATTATGTACAATCAAGCTCCCAGCCTGATATCCAGAGACTTAAGCACCCAGCTCTCAGCTTTTAGACAGATAGACCGACTTGACAGTCAGCATTCATGAGCTTCCTCAGTACATTGTACTGGGCTGGGGCCTTGTGTGGCAGCTTTGTCAATGCATCAGCAGGGTTCTCCTCGCCAGGGATATGCTTCAAGTCAACCAAACTGGCCAACTCCTTCAGCAACAAATAATCCAGGTCCCGGCTTCTGGCCAGCTGCTTGTGAACAAACTGGACCATACCCATGCTGTCTGTTAGCAACAACGTCTCCATCTGCAAGGTCCAAGGGGTAACTGAAGCCAGCTCCAGCATTAACTCCTTTATGTACAGGCTGGACTGGATCCCCTCGCATATGGCCCTGCATTCTGCCACATCTGAACTGATACAGACCCTCTTCTGCAGTCTGCTGTACCAGCTGAACAAACTTGCCCTGCTCTGATAAAAAGCAAACAGAGCAGCAGATCTCCCCCTGACCTTGGTAACCTGGCGAGCATCCATGGAACTGTCAACAAAGATCTCCAAGGTGATAGGCTGGGCAAAGTCAATCCCAGACAAAATCAGATCAGGGGTACTCTCCACCAACCGGGCTATGACTCGAGGCTTCTCATCCTCAAGCACCTCATCAGGCATTCTGCTATGGACCATCAAAGACGGACCACAGATGCTGGCAAACCAGGCCCACATGCCTCTCAACTCAGGTCCTGCAGCCTGGGTGATCTTCTCTGGCAAGGCCTTCACAATGGTCTGTTTATAATCTCCTCCAGCCTGAAGCCTGATACTCCACTCCCCGTCCCTCCTGAACAGGGTAGCCTGCATTCCACAGAACACTACAGGCTTGTTGGGCTCCTGCCACAGCTCCTTGCCCAGTGAAAACTTGCCACTGATGACAGGAATAAACTTCTTCAGCCAGGTCGTGGGGGCTAGCAAATGCAGATCATCTCCATGCAAACTAGCATACACTGGCAGACCCTCCCATTGGGCCAGCAGCAAACAGGGATCAACTGAAGACACTCTCAAGCCACACTCACTGATCAGAGCTTCCTGCAGCGTGAGTCTCCAGATGATTGGGCTCGACCTGAGTCCTTCCAGGCCCTTCAGAATAACCAGGAATTGTTGATGCAGCTCCAGCTTCCAGATGGCAGGCACCTCAACACAGTAAGGCTCATCCTGCTTCCACACCCTCCTGGCCACTTCTGGATCAGATTTTAAAAATGCCCTCTTGAAGTCCAGCAGCACTGATGACATAGCTGCTCCCCTGTTCAGCAACCCCACGTAGAGACATAGCAAAATTCTCCATGTGTCGTGTAGCATCCCTGGCGTGTACAGCTCCTCTCCTGGCAGACTCCCCGTGCCGTGATACTCATTCAGGACAGGCCTGACATGGGGCACTGATACCTCATCCACAACCTTCCTCTTCAGCACAAATCTCAAAGCAAGCTTCCTTGATGCTGGGGGACGTCTGTCTGTTGGTGCAGCACACTCAAACTGCAACCACTCCTCCAATGCCTTGGAGAAGGCGAGCTTCCAAGCCTCAAACAAAGTAGGCGAGCTCATCTCTTGGACCAGCTGGTCATATGTCAAAGGAGAGTGTGCAGCAAGGCTCCTGTGAGTTATGCCAATACTGCTGGGGTGCAACACAGCTGGAATCACCAAACTGGCCGCTGGGGGCACCTCCCCTTCATCCCATTTTACACCCTTGACCGGCTTGGCCCTGCACCTGACTGGAAATGTTGTCCTGAAATTTTCTAGGGGAATCATCCCCCAGCCATCTCTTCTCAGAGCTGTAGCTCTGATAGAAATCCCAGGATTGCCCAGAAAATTCTGACCCAAAATCACAGGGCCATCATAGTCCTCTAGGACAAGGAAGGTCACATCCACACCCATGACAGGGGCAGTAACCTCTCCCAACACCCTTAGATGCGTCCTACCACTGAAATCAGACACCCAGGGGCAACTTGGTTCTCCGACCAGCAGTTCTCCTGTATGCTGAGGTCCCATGACAGAAACCTGTGCATTGGTATCTATCTCCATGGCAGCTACCTCAGGTTCATCCAACTGGACAAGCTTGGACACCTTAGGCTCCTTCTTGGCTCTTTGCAAAGCCTGTACAATATCTGATAGACGCACACCCCTAGGCCTGGTGTCGGGCCGTTCCGGAGGTGCAGCCTGTCCGCCTGCTTGCCCAACCACCGTATGTGAAGGTACCCCAGGGGCCGGGCCAGGGTCACCCTGAGGGCTCGATACAGCTGTAGCACCCTGATCAGGAAGCTCCACGTCACCCCCGCCTTGTACACCAGCGGGCACCTGGAAGAGGTCTCCTTGATTACCTCCCCGGGGACGGATCTTTGACCAGGACAGACGGTGCACTGCTTGGGAGCCATCAATGGCCACCCAGCACTTATGGCCAGCGGCTTCTACTCGGGTCACCACCCCATCATGCCAGCTGCCACGTTTCCCTGGAAAGCTTGGTTCCTTCCACACAACAACCTGTTGTCCAACGTTAGGTTCTAGGACACTCCAGCCCTTGTCTTTCTGCCTCAGCTTGAGGAACTTGGCCTCTAGCTTCTCCTTCCATGCCTGCTCAGCATCAGCTGGCAGCATCCTGGTATGCAGCATAAGAGGATTGATGGCAATGTCACCAAAGAACATGGGAGTCCTGAGGTTCAGCCTATCCTCCACAGAACGTAGCCATGCAGATGTCACAATGGCAGATGACGTCCTTGGAATCCTCTCCACCAGCAGCACAGTCTTGATCTCTTGGATGGCTCTCTCCACCACCCCTTGCTGGCCGTGGCTCTCCCTGGGTGTAATCAGCAACTCTGGAAACTCTGGCAGGTTCTCACAGCACTCAAACTGAATGTCACACTGCAACAACTCCAACCCAGGGTACCTGCTCCTTGTCAACTTCAGAGCAGCAATCAATGTAGGCTTCTCCATGTCAGGCAGGATCTCTAGGGTCTTGTACTTGGTATATCTGTCCACTGCCACCAGCAGCTTCAAACCCCTGATTCTCTGAATATCTACCTGCACATGGCCTGGCTGCAAAATAGGAGTCCTGGCATGAGACTGCTTGGGCTTTCTAGCAACTAGCCTGCACTTGCAAGCTTGAGCAACCTGTTGGCAGATGGAGTACAACTCACTTCCTCCCAGCCGTCTAGCAACTTGCAAAGACTGAGCTGCATGGCCAAACATGGTATGCAACCTTGAGGCAATGTCATACAAGAGAGAAAACCTTTTATTGTCATTATTAGCACTCAAGGTATGTACAGATCCCTTATGTACAGGAGGCACCAGGGTCGTGCCTGTCAGACTGTCTCCAGCCCTATCCTCATCCTGACCATCCTGTGCCAGTCCTGCACGGTCAGAATGCTTCTGAGATCCACCTGGGTCCACATCACCAGGTCCTACCTCAGGCTCAGCACCGCCATGGCGGGCACGTTGGCGAGTAACCACTGCAGCTACAGCTGGCATACTCTCTGTGGTAACCAAGCTTGCCCCATCGTGTCCAATAGGCTCTTTCACTAGAGCATGGGGCTGCCCCTCACTGCCGTCACTAGCAGCTACATTACACACCCCTGGGGGCACCCTCCAGGGTTCAGGGATGTGTGCAGGCTCAAGTCAATGATCAGCAGCCTTGCCCTTGCCCTTATCCTGGGATGGACCAGCCTTGTCCTTGCTGCCACCCTGAGCTGGCTTGCTCTGACCTTCCTGCCTCAGGTACGAGGGACACTCATTCCTGAAGTGACCCTTCCCCTGGCAGAAATAACATTCCACCTGACTGATGTCCCGTGAGGTCCCACTGCTGGGCCCAGCCTTGGGAGGACCACCCACCCTCTTGAAGTCAAACTGGGACTGTGGATGTCCCGACTTCGGCGGGGTCCCCCGTCCAGCCCTTCTGTCACGCCCCCTCCTGGACCTTCCTCGACCCCTTGAAGAGGTCTCAGGCCCTCTCGAGGGCGCTGGGCCCCCGTGGCCCGATCCCCTCATGGACTTAACCGTGGGTTCAGCGGCCTCCTCGTCACCTTGACGAGGGCGCTTACCACCCACGTACTTGCCGCTGAAACACTCATACAACTGGTCCGTCATGGCTGCCCAGCCATGGACCTGTCGCATGTGGATGGTCACATTATCCATGGTGACCGGATCCAGCTGCAGCGACTTGAGAAAGTCGCCCATGGCCATCCGATCTGCGACGAAGAAGCCCTTGGCCATGGCGTCCTCCCTCAGCTTGACGAAGTCTTCAAAGGCGTGGACCACTAGCTGCCCCTTGATGGGCTTGTAGTCCAGGTATTCTTGCTTCAGGTGGGACCCATCTATGGTCCTCTTGTCACTCAGGAACACCCTGAGTCGCGTCATAAACGCCGCCCAGGTGTCCCCCGCCGCGTGTCGCTCCCGAACAAACTTGAACAGCCGCCTCGCCGACTGCCTTATGTAGGCACTAGACGCCAGGATGCGAAGCTTGTCACCGGTGTATATCTCCGTGTACAAGTTCATGTCCTCTAACATCCTCTCAGCGTCCCGGGGCTGCCAATTGTCCTTGATGGACTGAAACTGGCCTAGCACCGCGTACCCCTCAGCCACGGTCGGTCGCTTAGGCGCCGCTTGATCTGCGGCTGGCGCGTTCTGACCGCCCTGCGATCCTTGGCTCTGATCATCTGGCACCGCAGCCTGGTCTCCCAGCGCCTGGCCGTCCCCGCGTCCATCGCGTCCACCGCGTCCATCGCGTCCATCTCGTCCATCCAGCCCAGCGCCGCGCCGCGCAAAGCCCATAAAGCCGCTTGTTGGTCAATAGCTCCCTCACTCATGATGGCCTCTGTTCAGATCTGCTACAGCCAGCCAAGTGGCCAAGCAGCAATTAAAGCAATATAAGCTACTGAACAAGAAAGGAAAGTGCCAAGTGTTACCACTCAGGCAAGACCACCACGGTGGCCCCAGGCGCGTCCTGGTTCTCCTTGTCGCTGTCGCTGTCGCTGTCGCTCACCACAATCAGCTCTGGCACCCTGCTACCCGCTGCGCCGTCGTCGACCCGCTGTCGGCCCGCGATGACAGAATCGTCACCGTTGGTATAGTAGACAGGTGACAACCCGTCGTTGGCACCCCGCGGATTGTATCTTGGCACCTCGTGGTCGCCAAGTGCCTCGTCGCCTAGCCCAGCGACGCCCCTGCTCCCACCTCAAGGTCACTATCGTACCCAAGAGGTGCAAACTCTTCCCAACGCGTCACACGAACGCGAAGGGGTTGGGGCAGTTCCTGAAAAGGAACCCTTGCTCGCTCCGTAAACCTGCCGACTCTTGCCGCGCTGTCACGGACGCGCGCTATGTCATCCGGGCGCCCACTATGCACAAGACCGGTGACGTGCGCAAGGAATTTGTCTTCTACGCATTTTCGACAAAGGCTAGTGACCGGGGGGGGACACTAGCACTTGCAGCATAAGAGCGGACGAAAGTGTACGTGCACGCGCGCCGGGCCAGGCACAGCTGGGCGCGCAGCACTGACTTGAGCGGACGGCAGCACAAGTGTGCAGCGTCGAGAGGATCATACGCGTGTTAGTGGACAGCTGGAGCTGAAGCTGTACTGCTGGACTTCAACAGCGCCGAGGCTATTGACAGGCCAGGTGTCTTTGTGGTGTAGAATAGCGGGTCAACGTTATGAGGACTGGACAGAAAATGGAAAAGGACAATTTGCGGTGCGGAGCCAGATCGCTGGAATGAATGCGAAATCGCTGGCAGCCCTAAAAAGGGATTTCTTCTAGAAAGGAACGATTAGACGCAATGTTTGCTGGGCCACTCACACGCAAGGTGTGAGCGTGCAGATTGTCTGAAGGATATTATGCTTCGACCTTGCTGGACGTGACTCAATGTCGGACATTCCCAGGGACAGAAATGCCGGAGCCTCTAGGAGATGAGATCGGCAACAGGGTAGCAATTTAGATTTGTCGGGATGCCTTCCTGCTTTTGTTGGCATGTGTGGTAGAAAGCCAGGACGGCAACTGGAATGCGGTTTCTATTCGCATGGTTCAGGCAGCAAGATAGTTTTGGCATTCCTGGCTGGACTGACAAGTGTGGCGTGTGTCATGCGTGTGGCATGACGAATGGTTTGGTTCATAGTCGAAGAGGACTCTCACGCAGCGTGTAGTCTCTTCGAGTCTCTCGTTAGTGGCCTTCGTGTTTCTCCCTTTCCTTGGGAGCAAGGCCGGTAGCATGTCATGGAGCGCTGCCTAACTGCGGGCTCGTGAGCATGGAGTGCATCGATATTGAGACTATCAACGTGTTGTAATTGTATTAACTTTCTCAATAAATTCCGCATGTGCGGCTTCATCATCAGACTGTGCAAAGTGTGTGTTGTGAAAGCATTATTCTATAGCAGGGGAGGCAATAAGGTGGTATCAGGCACGAGGGACAGTTCCTTGTCCTCGGCTGAGAGCCCTCCTTTCTTTACTCGAAGAGACTACCCGGTAGTCTGCTTCCTTCTGTTCGAAGCCAAGACGTTGGCTTTAGTGTTTAGCAACCATCAGCAGTACAGGGAACGGCCTGGCTGACAGTTTGTAAAGGAAGTGTCTTGAGACAGATTTTAAGAAAATAGAACTAGCCAGAATTTGCTGGCTCTTGTCTTTTTCTGGCAGGCTAGTCGAGTCGTTATCCTTGACACCTGTTATAAAGCCTTTGGTTGTTGCTTCTTCTCAGCGAAACCTAGGCTTGTTGGTTCTTGTTTTGCCCATCGGTCAGCTGGTGCATGCCACTGACGCGAGCGCAGACTCGAGCCATGGCAGATGCAAATAGAGCAGATGCCGACACGTCCGCTCCGGGGTCGAATGGCGGGATTCCTCCCGCCGTACCCGCAGTGGGTGAGAGTCGCGACCAAGAAGCGCCGCTGAGTATGGTGGCGCTGTTCGCGCAGATGCAAGCGCAGATGCAGCAACAGTCGCAACAGTTGCAGCAGCAATTGGCGCTGCAGATGCGGGAAGTGACCGACAGATTGGTGGCCGTAGAGGGTCGTCATCTGCAGTCCACACCATGGGACGGGCAGGCATCGATGCCGGGCCCCAGTGGTGTTGCCGCGGAGCCGAGGGAGCGGGACCAGCCGCCAACCTCAGGTAATGCGGCGGGAAGGGCTTCGATGGAACCGGGGGTTTTGGCTGGGTCGCTAACCCAACACGACTTGCTTGGTGAGGCGGATGGTCAGCCACGGGGCGAGTATACGCTGGCGCCCAGGCGCCTGCCTTTCGATCAAGCGCGAGACGGATTGCACGAGGAGAACGGGGCAGGGCTGGCGCGCGCGATGGACCCACACAGGGGTGCACCAGGACGCATGCTGCCAGGCGGGGCCTCAATTCCGTTTGGGCGAGGCGGTGGGGCGCTGACCGGCGGGTCGACTGCACGGTGGTCAAGTGTGCCAATCGGGCGCATTCCGCCCATGGAGGACATAACCACGCCGCTGGCTTTCCGAGTACGGGAGGCAGCACGACCAAGCACGCTGGCGCAGGGACGCGCAGCTCAGCGACCGCCGGAGGATGCCGATGGGGTGCAGTACCCGCAAAGGGTGCGCCTCATACCGGAAGGCGCGAAGATGCCCACCCTACCACGGGTGGACATGCGCGAGAAGTTCTCCACAACCGGCAATCTGGCCACGCTGGCGCAGGCCTACAACGCGTACAAGTCATGGATTGATCTGCAATACATGACTACGCAAGGCGCTGTAATGCATGAGTTTGTGATGAACAACATGCATTTTTTCTTTCACGGCCTTACGCTGAGGCGAGTGGCTAGGCTGGTGGAGCAGTGGAGAGAGGTCTCGCTGTACACGCGTCACACGGACGTGTGGTTCGGCTTCGACGGGCGTGGCCAGCCCGACTATGACAACATCATGTATGGTGTCGACCCTGCCGAGGAACTGTGGGGCCTCCTTCGCCAGGAATACCCGGTGGAGACCATCAAGGCAGAGCGTGAGTGGCGCAGTTTCAAGATAGCCGAGGGTGAAACCCCGGAGCAATCTTACGAGCGCCTCATGGAGTTCGCCGGCGAAGTGGAGGACTGGTCCGAAAAGCTGGCGTGTCAGAAATGGCTGCAAGCGCTAGGCTCCAAGGAGATGGAGCTGCCCACGCCGCCCAACGGCCAGCCGTGGCGATTGCGGTCACTGTGCATTGAGGTCAGGGCCATGATGCGACGACACGCGCAAGGCCGGATCTCGGTAAGCACGGTGGTGGCCGAGCTGCAGGCCAAGGTCGACGCGCTGACCAAGGCCAAGTCGGGTGAGTCGTCTGCCACAAGACAAGCGCGCCCGCAAGGCGGCCACGGTGCTAGCAGGAACCAAGGGGGGTCTCGCAACGCCTCATCGCATGATGCAACCCAGGGTAACGCCGCTGGCGGCAACAAAGACGCTGCCGCCCCGACGCGAGCTGGGGGGGCACGTCCTCACAGACGGGTACTAGGACGGATGCGCGCAAATCGGGCTGCTTCCTTTGCGACAAGGATGGGCACCTTAGTCGCGAGTGTCCAAGCCGCTGCACGAAGCCGCATGGGGCAGACACGAAGTGGCACCTGATGAACAAGTGTCCAGCCGCGGGCATCAAGACGGTCCACTTCGCCGAGATGGCGGGCAAGACCGACTCGATGGAAGCCCAGGTGGCTGCCATCAAGCATGGTGAGGAGGCGACGGCGCCCCCCAACCAATTCGAGACGGTGTACCGGGAGGACCCATTCTGGGCGCCCATGCCGGGTGACGTCGAGATCAACGCTGCGGAGGCTACCAAAGGCAAGCAGGCACGCAGCCCGCTTTCTTTTCAGCAGGCACCCATGTTGCCTGCCGGGCAGTTGCCCGCGTCCTTTTCCATGCCGCTGGCTGGGGTGCAATCTGCTTTTGAGCATGCGAACCCTGCTGGGCTGGAGCAGCGTAGGCGATTGGCGCCTGTGTACCCAATGCCGTTCATTGTGGACGTACCCATGTTTTCAGCACGGCAGGTGGTCGACACCTTCGGGCAGAAGGGGGTTGAGTGGCTGGGGTCGGTTGTGTCCGAGATCCAGTTGTTCGCAGATGGGCATGATGTGCGCACCTTGCGCAATTCTGAGTCCGTCACCTACGGGCGCCAGCCGGTAGAAGCCGCAGTGCCCGTGGTGCAAGCGGGAGTGGTCAGCACAAGTAGCCAGCAGCGCACTAGTGCAGTCCCCCAGGTTCCCACGGTGGTTCCATACCCCAATGGTGAGCCGTCCATGGCGTTCCAAGCAGTTGGAGCCTGTGGAGATGTATGGAGCGACATGGTGACATGTCCGTTGGTTGGCGCAGTCAAGCTTGATAGCGGTGCTCAGCCGCTAGTCATCAGCACGGACTTGGCCACCATGCTGAACCTGACCTACGAGAACGGTGGCTTAGTGGAAAGCCCCGTGTCTGTGTCAGGTTGGCAGGGTCCGGCTAGTAAGCCGTACGCTATGACGGCGGTTAAAGTCAACGTGATTTTCAATCCGTTGCGCGCCTCTAGCATGACCACCGTGTCCGCGTATGCGCTGGTGGTCAACAAGTGTGGATATTCCGCACTACTCGGGGTGGATGTCCTTGCTCGCGCCATGGTTCAGGTGGACTATAGGGCGGAGGAGGCATCTTACATCCCTGATTGGGATGGGGCTGGCCTGAAGCGGGCCAGCGTGCCGGTCTCATGCTTCAGTTCTTCAGCCGGGGCTGCACGCCTCAACCCTTCCGCGGCTGCGGGCGTGGTGGAGGTCAGCATGGTGGAGGTACGGGCGGCGGGCTCATCGGCGTGGGACAAGCATCGGACGGTGCTGCCCCAGCCAACGGCGAGCATTGCCAAGATGCGCACGCAGTGGTCGCTGGATGCTGTGACGTCCACGCGGCAGCTGGCTATGCGCAAGCGGGTAACTGAAGCCGTCATCACCATTCCTCAGATGGCCAGCCATGGCCTCACTTTGCTGCAACCGGGTGTCTCGGAGGCCCAAGGTAATTTTTCTGCTGCAATCTTACCGCAGGCCCCTGATTTTGCCAAGGGTGCGGTAGTGTTGGA
The DNA here is from genome assembly GCA_009746045.1 of Mesostigma viride. Lineage (NCBI taxonomy): Eukaryota > Viridiplantae > Streptophyta > Mesostigmatophyceae > Mesostigmatales > Mesostigmataceae > Mesostigma > Mesostigma viride. Next base: position 101,863 of record RPFO01001147.1, on the reverse strand, counting down.
ACTGTTTGCGGGGATCGGAGGGGGCATTGCAGGCTTTTTGGCCGCAGGCGGCGTGTGCCGTAAACTCATCGCGGTAGAGCCATCGCACAAGGCGCGTCAGGTGTACTTCAGTCACTGTGGCGTGTTGTCGCGAGAGTATCCCGCGCAGTTTCCGCCATCAGCATGGCGTGACCCGTTTGGGGAATGTCCTCAAGATATCCGAGCCATCGGTGAGGTGCAGGTGCAGCAGTTGTTGCGCAGGCATCATGCCATCGACTTGGTAATTGCGGGTTGGGAGTGCCAGGGCCTGAGCCAGGCAGGGCAAGGGCGGGGGCTAGCCGATCCGCGTAGCGCGCTGTTCTGGGAACTGTTGCGTGTGGTGGGACTGTTGCAGTCGCGTCAGCCCCATCCGCCTGCGTATCTGTTTGAGAACGTTGTGGCGGGTGACAGCCCACATCAGGCGGTGCGGGAGGACTGGGCTACAATCGTGGCACTCCTGGGGGAGCCCATCGTGTGTGACAACGCAGGGCTGGGTGGGCTCACGCATCGTTTGCGTGCCTATTGGACCAACGTGGCGTGTGCGACCGATGTGCAGGCGGTCTTGGGGGCCGTAGCAAGGCAGCATCCGAGTGTGTCTGCGGAGGTAGCATTGCCTTCCCACCTAGTCACGCAGAAGGTGGATAGCGAGGATCGCCCACCGTATGCACGCGTCAACCGGGTCGGGAGCCCCATGTGTGCACTGCCGACCCTGGTCAGTTACCAAGGGTCGACAGCATACCGTGATCGGGGTAAGGGTCTCGTTTGGGACACTACCACCGGTCTGTTGGTGCAGCCACCCGCAGAATTTCGTGAGGCCAGCATGGGTTTTCATGTCGGGGCCTCGGCGCTGCCGGGCGTGCTCGAGAGTGAGCGCTGGTCTTTGATAGGCCAGGCTATGTCGGTGTTGCAGGTCGGGTATGTGCTGCTTGCATCGGTTGCCGTGCGCCAGTCTGGGGGGGCGTCCCCAGCCAATCCGCCTCAGCAGGTTGAGGCGCGCGCAGCCAAACTGAAGCGCCCTGCAGCGACGGGGACTTCATCAGCATGGGGGTGGCGTCTGCGACAGGTGTGGACTATCATTCTCATGACCGCCCTGCTGACCAGCACCGTGCTGGCCGGCGAGCCCACGCTGCATCGGGTAATACACCGTGCGGCACGCGAGGCTCCGGCGGTGGGTGTCACACCAGGCGTGGCAGCCTTTTCCTTGTTCCACGACGATGCGGCTAGGGCGCCGCATCTTGAGGCACATGCGGTAGCTGTGGGTGATCCCGCGGATACGCACCCCTGGGCTATTGGCGAACACCTTTCTGATGCGCAGCGCTCAGCCATGCTAAAGTGGCTAGGCACTGCAAGGGGGGCCTTCGCTTTCACAAGTGATGAACTGGGGTGTTTCAATGGTGGGACCATGCGTGTTCCATTGGACACTGACACCCTTTGTTCCGACGCCAGCATCGCCTGAGTCAGGCCGAGTTGGATTTTGTAGCCGAGCAATGCAAGGAGTTAGAGGATGCCGGTATCATCAGGCAATCTTCCTCCAGCTATGCCGCTGCCGTTGTCGTTGCGCCCAAGAAGGACGCTATCACCGGGGCATGGACGGGTATGCGCATGGCCACCGATCTGCGGTTGCTGAATGCACACACACCCGTGGACCGTTACCCCATGCCACGTGTGGATGATGTCCTGGATAAGATATCTCCTCATGTGAAGTTTGTGTCCTCGCTGGACCTGCGTAGCGGCTTTCATCAGATCGCAGTTGCGCCGGAGGATCAGCGGAAGCTTGCATTCTGGGGGGGCGGCAATTTGTATGAGTGGGTGCGCATGCCCTTTGGGCACCGCAACGCTAGTGCTGTTTTCCAACGAGCTATGGACAAAGTGCTTGCAGGTCTTCCTTTCGCCGCTTGTTACATTGATGATGTAATCGTCTTTAGCGCGACATTTGAGGAGCACCTGGCGCACTTGGAGCAGGTTCGCTTGGCTCTCGAGGAGCATAATATGCGGCTGCACCCTGAGAAGTGCAAGTTCGCCCAGCGGACCCTCTCATTCCTTGGTCATCAGATTGTGCCGGGTGGCCGGACGCCTGATGCCGCCAAGGTCGAATCCATTGTGCAGGCCGCCGTACCCACGGATGTCTCAGGGGTGCGGGCGTATTTGGGTTTGGCTGGCTATTACCGAGGTTACATTGAGAACTTCAGCAGCAAGGTGAAGCCCTTGACCGAGTTACTCAAGAAGGGGTGCGTGTGGGCGTGGGGTCCCGCACAGCAACGCGCCATCGAGACAATCAAGCAGGAGCTCACGTCGGCCCCGATTCTGCGCGCCCCTGACTATGCTTTGCCGTTTGTGTTATATACCGACTGGTCCAAGGTAGGACTGGGTGCGGTCTTGGCGCAAAAGGATGGTGATGGGCGCGAGCACGTTATTGCTTATGCTAGTCGCAGCAACAACCCAGCGGAGAGCCGGTATTCTTCCTATGAGGGGGAGGCACTGGCTGTGGTGTGGGCCATCAAGCACTTTCGCCCGTATTTAGTTGGGCGCGTGTTTACTCTGGTGACAGACCACCAGCCGCTTCAGTGGCTAATGACCAACACCAACCTGACGGGTAAGCTCGCCCGATGGGCCATGATTATCCAGGAGTACCACATGACCATTGTGCATCGGGCCGGCAAGGACCATGTCAACGCCGATGTGCTATCCCGATACGCCATGCCTACCACTGTTGACCACACTGGAGCCCGGGCCATGGGTGCCGAGGGCTCGTCGGGTTCTGTGGTCTTTGTGAACGCTGCTGGGTATGCGGCCGACGATGAGGAGGAGGCGTGGTGGCGCAGTGTCGAGTACTCTGTGGCGGACTTCGGCATCAGCGACGACCCGGTGCGGCCGTCGCCATTCACGCCATCCAAAGCTGTGTGCGCTATGGAAGAGGGTAGGTCTCTGTCCTTTGACATTGATCCTTCTCTGCAGCAGCTGATCGCTGTGCAGGCTCTCTTAGCGCGTAGCTCTCTTGCTGATTGCTACACCGCTGATATCTGGCTAGATGGTCGAGTTTTGGAGCAAGTGCAGGGTGCTGTCTTGACTCCTACTCCAGTCGATTGGACTCCTGCTCAGAAGGCGACGGAGTTGAACAGGGTGCAGCACAGGGCTGCAACCTATGGTTGGGAAGATGGGGTTTTGTACAAGCTGTTGGGCAAGCGTAGGGTGGTCGTCCCACCGCCTGACAAGCGCGTTGCTATAGTGCAGGCGTACCACGAGCGGTATGGTCACTTGGGTGGCAATCGCACGCTCAGCCTCGTACGGACCAGCTATTGGTGGAATAACATGCGACACACAGTGGCCCAGGTAGTGGCCAGCTGTGTCCCGTGTGCTCGAACCAAGGCTAACTTTAGCGCAGATCATGGTGCCAAGGAGCTGATGTCGCTTCCCATCAAGGGCTTGTTTTATCGCTGGCACGTCGATCTGTGCGGGCCGTTTCAGGAGAGCCCTGACGGCAACCTCTATGTCATGGTATGCGTGGAGAGCTTTAGCAAATGGGTTGAGTTGATCCCCATTGCTGACAAGCATGCCGCTACCACAGCGAAGCATTTTGCAGACATCATCACCAGGTTTGGGGCTCCCGCGGAGGTAGTCACGGACCAGGGTGGTGAGTTCAGGGGTGAGTTCCAGGAGTTGCTGGATGGATGTCTTATTGATCACCGTCGCACTTCTCGGGAGCATCCTCAGGCCAATGGTTTGGCTGAGAGATTGGTGCAGACCGTCAAGCAGGCGCTGCGCAAGTGGAGCCTGCAGGTGCCGGAGTCGGCCAGGTGGGATCGCGAGTTGGCATGGATTGCCATGGGTTATCGCATGTCTCCCCAGGAGTCTCTCGCTACCTTCTCCCCGTATTTCCTTCTGTTCGGGCGTAATCCTCTTTTGCCTACGGAGGCACAGGTTGCGCACCCCGAACCCATGGCCTTCGACAACGCTCAGCAATTTTTGGTTGAGGTGCTGGCCAGGGCAGAGACTTTTAAGAAGGTCATGCCCATCGCGATGAACAACTTGTTCATTGCTCAGCACAGGGACTCCCTGCGTTACGCTCAGCGCCGGGGGGGCGCATACATGGCTCGCCAGCTGCGGTTTAGGCCAGGGCAGTATGTTTTCCTGCGCACTCAGCTGAAGCACACTTTGGATGTGGAGGCGGGGCCCACCATTTTGCGCATTGTGGCTATCAAACCATCGGGAGTGGCAATTTTGGAGGGCGCCGACGGGAGCCGTACGACAGACAACCTCAGCAATCTCAGTCCCTGCTCACTGCCCAATTTGGTCCACGACCTCCAACCGCACACATCTCGCCGAGTCAAGGACGCCCAGTGTCAGGTTTGTCACCGGGTCGATCAGGCGGAGTCCATGTTATTGTGTGATCAGTGTAACTGTGGTTGGCACATGCAGTGCTTGCAGCCCGTGGTCACCAGCATTCCGGAGGGGGATTGGTTTTGTCCAGTGTGCACCGCTGCGCAGTTTACCTCCCGCAGCTTGACTGCGGTCACCGCTGCCCTTGTCTTGGTACGATCGCTGTCTTCGTGATGGGGCCGGTCGCCAGCGAGGGGGGGAATCATGGGACAGGTCCTCGCCCACCCCACAGGGCATGCAGTTAAGGCAGGCACATCAGCTCAGCTCATTTGGGTTTTACCAAATTAAGCTGAGTGGCCAGCCGCCATGGTGGCGCCGGAGATTGTGGCACGCAGACGCGACAGCTGTCACGGACGCGCGCTATGTCATCCGGGCGCCCACTATGCACAAGACCGGTGACGTGCGCAAGGAATTTGTCTTCTACGCATTTTCGACAAAGGCTAGTGACCGGGGGGGACACTAGCACTTGCAGCATAAGAGCGGACGAAAGTGTACGTGCACGCGCGCCGGGCCAGGCACAGCTGGGCGCGCAGCACTGACTTGAGCGGACGGCAGCACAAGTGTGCAGCGTCGAGAGGATCATACGCGTGTTAGTGGACAGCTGGAGCTGAAGCTGGACTGCTGGACTTCAACAGCGCCGAGGCTATTGACAGGCCAGGTGTCTTTGTGGTGTAGAATAGCGGGTCAACGTTATGAGGACTGGACAGAAAATGGAAAAGGACAATTTGCGGTGCGGAGCCAGATCGCTGGAATGAATGCGAAATCGCTGGCAGCCCTAAAAAGGGATTTCTTCTAGAAAGGAACGATTAGACGCAATGTTTGCTGGGCCACTCACACGCAAGGTGTGAGCGTGCAGATTGTCTGAAGGATATTATGCTTCGACCTTGCTGGACGTGACTCAATGTCGGACATTCCCAGGGACAGAAATGCCGGAGCCTCTAGGAGATGAGATCGGCAACAGGGTAGCAATTTAGATTTGTCGGGATGCCTTCCTGCTTTTGTTGGCATGTGTGGTAGAAAGCCAGGACGGCAACTGGAATGCGGTTTCTATTCGCATGGTTCAGGCAGCAAGATAGTTTTGGCATTCCTGGCTGGACTGACAAGTGTGGCGTGTGTCATGCGTGTGGCATGACGAATGGTTTGGTTCATAGTCGAAGAGGACTCTCACGCAGCGTGTAGTCTCTTCGAGTCTCTCGTTAGTGGCCTTCGTGTTTCTCCCTTTCCTTGGGAGCAAGGCCGGTAGCATGTCATGGAGCGCTGCCTAACTGCGGGCTCGTGAGCATGGAGTGCATCGATATTGAGACTATCAACGTGTTGTAATTGTATTAACTTTCTCAATAAATTCCGCATGTGCGGCTTCATCATCAGACTGTGCAAAGTGTGTGTTGTGAAAGCATTATTCTATAGCAGGGGAGGCAATAAGGTGGTCATCAGGCACGAGGGACAGTTCCTTGTCCTCGGCTGAGAGCCCTCCTTTCTTTAATCATGGGACAGGTCCTCGCCCACCCCACAGGGCATGCAGTTAAGGCAGGCACATCAGCTCAGCTCATTTGGGTTTTACCAAATTAAGCTGAGTGGCCAGCCGCCATGGTGGCGCCGGAGATTGTGGCACGCAGACGCGACAGCGCGCTGTCCTCCGGTGATGGCTTCCGCTGTCGCCCCGACCTCTGCAAGCCGCCTGTAATGCTCCGCTCCGCGTCGTTCACGCCTAACTGGCCCCGCCGCAACACCCTCGTCGCCGATGACGCCTGCGAAAGTACGTGGTGCACCCGCAACCGCTGCTACCGGCACGAACTCGTGTCGCACTGCGCCAGCTGCCTCCGCAGCCTCTCCTCGCCTCGCCGCCAACTCCGTCCGCACCCGCTCAGCTACTGCTGTAATCACCGTCTGGATGCCGACCAAACCGTGAAGCTCTTGCTCGAGGTCGTCGATGCTCCGGTGCTCCGGAATGACGATGGTTTGGACGTGCCGCAGAATTCGCTCCCAATCTTCGACCTGGTCGTCGACGAATTGCACGAAGCTGCGATTAACAGGCGGACGATCTGCAAGCAATAAAGATAAATGTCGCACGACACGACGCAATTCAGGCGAAATCGAACCCCCAGCAGACTGCCGAAACCGGAAATCCTGCTGCCGTTGTTCTTCCTGCACCATTCACCACCGGACGAGCTCCTCGCGTCGTCACCGCTGCACACCGCAACCAGCAACGACCCTCCTGGCCGCTCCGCTGAGACTGGTTGTAATTTGAGTTAACGTTCCTAGCAAACGCAATGTGAAGGATATGGTTGCAATGCAGCAATGTGTGAATATGGTTGGAAACGGAGCTTTGTTAAAATTGGATAATGTTACAGCGCTCACACACTTGAGGCTTGTACACGCGCTTGCCAAGTCAAGGCAAAACACGTGAGGCGGGCTCGCAAGAGATCTGCCCAAATGGCACTGGTCTAGTCTTTATATACTTGTGCACTGTGCTTGCTAGTCCTGAGCAGCCTAGGAGGCCTGCTCAGTAATAACACTCCCGGTACAGTATTCACTACCTGTACAGCGCCCAGTTCCTATACAGTAGGTCTGCCATACAGGCACAGTGACCACAGAGCGCAGTCCACAGTGACTATTGCATCTGCACCTAGAAGTCCAGGACTAAGCCTGCGGTACCAACAGACCACAGGTTAAGGTTCCTATTTCCTGCGTACGACGTATTAACCCCTAAATGGGCGGAAATGCTGCCGATAAATCGGCAGTAACTCACCTATTTTGTAAACCAGCCCCTGTACAACCTAGCAATATCCAATGGCTGTCCTTGGGGGGCAAGCATGTCCATGAGTTGCCCTAAGCCGTGATATATCACAACCTCACATATATTCATCGTAGGCCATGTATAACTGCCGTCAAAGTCAGGGGGGTCAAGACGAGCGTTTTCATTTTTGGTAGAATGTGTATTTTGAATTATGTTGTAAGAGCTAGGCACCTACCACTTCAGGGATGATAAACAATTAGTTGCTGAACAGTTTGAGCCATTGGGGTCATCATTTGGGTGGGTATACCAGCAGTTACACCCAGTACAGCCCATAGGGGTACCGTTGGTAAAAAGCAACCAAGGGGGTAGGAGTGGGCATACTACCTACTAATACCTACTAATATGGCCCCCAACCATGCCAAACAATACATTTCCCTTCCACAATGATGGGGAAACATAACTGCATCCTCACACTGCCCTTACATGGCACCTATGTGCAGGTGCCACCTTGTCCATGCACGTAGGTAACGTGGTACGGATACCCTACGCAAGGCATGCATTCTAGGAGGCAGCCACCAACACACTAGTGATTTTAAGCCTATTTCAGCCTGCCCTAGCAAGGATAAACTAGGCCTAAGCTGCTATAGCTTGCCAGGTGATGGCCAGCACACCTGGTGGCACATGCTGACAATGGGAAGCTTCTACTCACCGGTTACATGCTTGATGATGCCACAGAGACCAGCCAACTGCCTCACACTCATGCAATATGTGTGTGGGAAATGTATAACAAACATATATGGAGGTATTCAAACCCATACAGCCTCTAAAACTTATCACCATCACCCTGTGGCAGGTCAACTGACTGAGGGAAGCATCTAAGAAGGGTGTTTTAGAAAGGGGCCAGGCCAGGGTCAAGAAAGAGCATGAATAATGCAAAAAGAATGTGCTACACAAGCTAGAACGTATATATAAACGTCAAACATCGATAGGAAAACGAAAGCTTTACCAGGCATGGATGGCGTTACCTTGGCCCAGGCGGTGGCCGCAAAATGGCGCATTTCGGCACACCAAAGGGCAAAGTTGTGCAGCATGGTCGCTGGATTCGGCGATTTCTGGCCACCCTTGCACGTTTACGACTACAAATCATCATAAAAAGTAAAAAGAAACCAATATGTCCTTTAAAATACGCAGGAAAGGTATTGCTGTCAACGTTTCTATCGTCCGGCCTGATCGCAGTTTTTTCCAGCAAGAACGCTGCCGACACCTATCAAATGGCATTCCCGCGAACCAAAAATTGGCCTGTATGATCTTTAGGACGTATAAAATCAATATCCTAAGTTTGGCCAGAAAATTCGAACGCAAACGTAAATGCCATGCGTGGGCGCAAGCCGCCATGGCCAGGTCGTCGTTTTCCGGAATGCACGTTGTACGTGAAAAAGTACCCTGACCCCCTGTACTTTGACGGTCTGGAACACCTGTTAAACTTGGTCAAAATATAGCAAACCCTAGTATCATGTTCTGGAGAAACTTATAAACTTTCATTCTTCTCAGCTAAACGTTTCCTAATTCCCAATGGTATTCTCGCAAACTGGTCCCCCGAGTAGGTGCCGACAAATCGGCTGTAAGTCACTTTTTGGCGGAAAATCGGCAGCAAGACCATTTAGGGGTTAATCCAATACCGTCGTAGGTACAGCACCTAATTCCTGTCAGCCCAGGAATTACTGTCGACCCCATATGTCGTCGGCAAATATTCACGTCCGACTTAGAAGAACAGCCGGCTCGCGCTCGCGCGCGACCGGGAAGTCGGAACGCCATAACTTTCTTGATACTTGTCGGAATGAACTCGTTCCGGTGCCGCTGGAATCGCAGAGAAATGCCGAATCAGGATCACGCCAATGCGCTTGGCGTTAACTGCCATGGCTCCCCTCGATTGCAAGGCCGACGACATCAGTTGACACGTAGTCCCGCATTGGCCGCCCAGGCCGGCCTGGGCGGCCCTTCGCCGCTCGACAGGTTCTGGACATGAGCACCGCTACTCTTAGTGAGCGGCGCAAGTGCATTCTGTTCATGGCCCTAGTTTTCCTCAGCATCCTCATTTATGGCTGCGAGGCGTGGGCCCTGGACCAGGCGCTGAGCAAGCACCTTGACCGCACCGTCAGGCTAGCATGGCATTCACTACAATTCGCTTCCGCGGACACCTTTTTCAGCGGGGAAAGTGCCCCCGGGCTTCCGGGGCAAATTCAGCAAGCGCTGCGGAACTTAGATACTAAAATTTCGTTTTTGGTTCGTACCGTACAGCCAATCATTTTGCGCCCGGATCAAATTGTGATCTGGGCACTGAACACGAAAATTTCAGCGGAACGTACGAAACACCAACGCAACTACAGAAAATTTTCAGTGACGAAACTGTAGTACCGTGTACCCAAGCAAAATGTAGTAGGACTTCGCTAAATTCACGTTTGGAAATTTTCCCCGCAAGATTCCCCCGCAAGATTCCCCCGCACGATTCCCCCCGCTAGGTTCAGGCTCCAGTCGATGCTCGCCAAATGGCGCAAAAAAAGAAACATATGTTAAAATCAACGGTGCGAATCCTCGTTACCGCTCGGGTAACATTCTCACTCATTTCGCGTCTCCTACGAACCGTATTGTAGTGTTGACATTAAGGTGGCAGAAGATTGTCATGAGGCTCACACGCCCGACCCTGTGGGCAAGCCCCCTCCCCCCAAGAGGAGGAGGCGTTTTGATGAGTAGTGTAGTTAGGATTTTCTAGACTAGATAGCTTAGAGTTATAGGATAGTTCGATTACGCGGCTTCCTCCACCCCACCCATCCATAATGGAATATGTGCTACATGATCTCCCAACGGAGGCCTTAATTAATTAATTAGGAACATCACTCCGTTGGGAGTAAATGTAGCACATATCCCTGAGAAGGGGCATATGGCTTTTAATACATTCTAGGCTACTTCATGCAAGGGTGGGAATGTAAGCTATACCCTTGCTCTAGGTGCACCAGGGCACTTGCACCCTCGTGGTCTATCACGCTATGCCCAGTTATGGGGGAGCATGCCATGTGGGGGAAGATTAATTAATTAATTAATAGACACGTGACTGCGTCACGTGAGCATAAGCCCTCAGTGGGAGCGGAACGGAAAGCCCTCAGTGGGGGAAGATCATCATGGCTATACGAGAGCTAGGGCATGGCTTTTCAGCAGGGATCGAGGGACTCCCTGCATGGGCACTGCATAATTATTAAATAAAGTTAGGCATCATCTGCAGGGTGGCTCATCATAGGCACACATGTACATGACTAAAAAGGCTAGGCCTCATGCAGTTGGTATAGTGCCTGTAGTAGGCGGGCATGTACAAGGCCAGTTAGGCCACTGTCTAACTATTTTACACTACTGCTGCTGTAATCCCCTAGGCTGGGGCTTCCGGAGTCGCTGGGGCCGCGGTGGTCGAGGGGGTCGCGTGCCAGGGCTTGTGGCCGACGTAGATGGCCGCCCCCTTCCAGTACACCGGCTGGCCCGCCTTGGTCTGCCGGAGCTGGAGGTAGGTCGGCCATAGCTCTCGTCGCCGTTGTTGCTGTGCCAGGGTCAAGTCGTCGTCCACGGTGAAGTGAGTCTTCTCGAGCCGCTTGCGGTGTCTGAGAAACGAAATCTTGTCCGCTGGGCTCTCAAAGATGAGATGAAACGGAGGCATGTTATAATTTAGTTTAATTTAATTTAATTTAATTTAATTTAATTTAATTTAATTTAATTTAATTTAATTTAATTTAATTTAATTTAATTTAATTTAATTTAATTTAATTTAATTTAATTTAATTTAATTTAATTTAATTTAATTGACATTAACATTGACATTGACATTGACATTGACATTGACAATGACATTGACATTGACATTGACATTGACATTGACATTGACATTGACATTGACATTGACATTGACATTGACATTGACATTGACATTCACATTCACATTCACATTCACATTGACATTGACATTGACATTGACATTGACATTGACATTGACATTGACATTGACATTGACATTGACATTGACATTCACATTCACATTGACATTGACATTAATTAATTAATTAGACTCATGCTCCCGTTGGGGAGTCACGGAGCATTAACCCCGATGGATGGATGGATGGATGCATGGATGGATGGATGGATGGATGGATGGATGGATGGATGGATGGATGGATGGATGGATGGATGGATGGATGGATGGATGGATGGATGGATGGATGGATGGATGGATGGATGGATGGATGGATGGATGGATGGATGGATGGATGGATGGATGGATGGATGGATGGATGGATGGATGGATGGATGGATGGATGGATGGATGGCCATGGATGGATGGATGGATGGATGGATGGATGGATGGATGGATGGATGGATGGATGGATGGATGGATGGATGGATGGATGGATGGATGGATGGATGGATGGATGGATGGATGGATGGATGGATGGGTGGATGGATGGATGGATGGATGGATGGATGGATGGATGGATGGATGGATGGATGGATGGATGGATGGATGGGTGCAAACAGTCCTACCGGTCTAATCTATCTATATCCCGCCGCACATTTGAAAGTGCTGTCCTCCGGCTTTTTGCCTTTGCACCGTGTGTAGTTCTTGGACGTTTGGAATCATGGCATGGCTAACGTGATGACTGACTAGCTAGACCTTTTCAGTGGTTTTCCATTTGCGGGTATTTCCTCGTAAATGGTGGGAGAGCGATCGCAGCAATGGTGCTCACCACTAGACACTCCCGGCCAGCTACTAGGCTCGAAACACACGCCCTGATCAAGCATGCTGTTTCCGGCCCCACCGTCTAGGTCATCTAGTCGCTCCACACGTAAGCCAGCCATAATTTCAATGCACAAGGATACACATTTCCATCACCATTCATCTTCATCATCCTGAACGACTCGAAAACGCGGAAAAGATAACGGCAGGCTCGAGCTACCATGGTCCGGATTCTCCCGATTTCTGGCCTGCGCTGGTCACTGTCTCTTTGATATCAGTGTCTCTTTGATATCAGCTATACCTACAACCACTATTATCTAACAACATTACTACCACGTCTATCTAAACAGCATCACGCTACACTAGGGGAGCTGTCTGGCATGCCTCCCGTGGGTTTGCACACGCGGGCGCTTCCCCACAGGGGGGGACTCGTTGTCCTCTATGACCTGGGCCCACTTGGCCTTGTCCATCATCTTCTTCCAAATCACGGAGAGCCGGCCTAGGCCCCCCATGTCCTCTACTAGCTGTTCTTTGAAGGTGCGGGCCTTGCGGCGTCTAACATCAGGGGGCCCGGCCGGCACGGCAGGAGGTGCCGGCCAGGCTGAGCTGGGCGCAGTCCTGCGGGGGGGCCACGTGAGGTGTCTACCTGGTTAGTGCGAGCTAGGTGCCCTACTAGCTGCAGGCGCCGCTGCTTAATGGTGCTGGTGATATATGGCATGCCCTGGTACAGGTCCTCATTGCGGACATGAGCAGCATATCCTACTCTGAAAATGGAACGCAGCATGTTGGTGACCGCGCCGTCCAGCTTGCGGGCTGGCCAGGTCGGCGGTGAGGGCCGGTCCACGTCTCGGCCCCATACGTGAGAACAGGAAGGACGAGGACCTTGAACAGGTCCTGTTTCTCGATCTTGCCCAGGGGCTTGCGCCACAGGGCCCGGTACAGGACTCGAGAGCCGTCGAGGAGATAGAGGGGTGGCGGTGAGTGGGTGAGCCCAACCGCGCCAGGGCCTCTGTCTTCTTGCTGACCTCAAGCCCCACTGCACGGGCCTCGATAGCCAGGCAGTCAAGCCATGTCTGCACGTGCCCAGTGTCCTCGAAGAGGGTGGTGTCGTCTGCGTAGATGACGTCTGCCAGCCGAATCTCCGTGTCCGCTCCGCCATGCCAGAATTTGCTAGCAACCTGCACCCCTGGTTCCCTACCCACGATGCGGGCAAATCGCTTGCGCGCCTGAATCATTACGTATTCGACCACAATAATGAACAGGTAGGGCGACAGCATGCACGCAGCCCTGCCACACACCCTTCTGTAAAGGGCATGGTGGCGTGGTCCCGTAAGAAGTGCGCACCGAAGTGGTGGACCCTTCATACAGGTTGCAGATGACAGCAATAAGGGGGCGGGGGATCCGGAACAGCTCGAGGATGTCCCAAAGCGCAGGCCAGAAAACCGAATCGAAGGCTTTGATGAAGTCCACCAGCGCAAGGTGCAAAGGGGACTCACCAGGCTGAAGGCGTTGCAGTTCCTCCACCAGTCGGCGAGTAGCGAAGAGCGCCTGTACTGTGTTGCAACCTGAACGGAAGCCGTGCTGAGTCTCGCCGAGGTGACCGTCCAGGGCCGTGCGCAGGCGATTCAGGATGAGCCGCATAAGAAGCTTGAGGGGGGCGCTTTGAATGCACACCCCTCTGTAGTTGCCGGGGTCGGCTGACGACCCCTTGTTCTTGTACAGCATCGTGCGAAAACTGTGTTGCCAGGCCGCTGGAGGTGGTTGCGACGACAGCAGAAGGCGGTTGCAGATGTCCCGGAAGAGCAGCATAACACCGGTGTCCTCGAACGACTCCGGCCTGGCTGGGGTCGCCGGCGTGTCGACTGGGCCTCATCCCGCTCAAGGCGGGCCACCAGGAGGCGTTTGAGGCTGGTAAATTGGCGGGAAGGTTGACCGTGGCGTGCCTGGCGACCTTCAGCATCCTCAGCATGCTCGCACGGTGCGACATGAGGGTGGAAAAGGGCTTGTTTATTAAAGGCTATGCCCAAAGCCTATTGTACCGCGAGGCCGCGAGGGTGTGCCCTTACCGGGCGCCCTCCATGCCCGGGACGTGCGTGGACGATGATGACGCAGCTGGGGCGGGCTTGGGACGGCCCGGCTTGTGCCGCTTGTTAGGGGCCTGCACATCCGTGCGCTGACCGTTGATGAAGAGCACGGGGGTGTCGTTGACGAGGCGGACGTAGACCTTCTTGCCTTCGCGCCTGGCCTGGACGGCTGCGTCACTGCCCAGCAAACCGTTCTTGATTACTAGCTGGGCCGGGGAGAGAAGGTCGTCGAGGCTCGGCGCGTTTCTCCCGCCCAGGAGCTTGCGGGCCTGGAGTACTTTCACCTTGCTGGCCACATTGACATTGACATTGACATTGACATTGACATTGACATTGACATTGACATTGACATTGACATTGACATTGACATTGACATTGACATTGACATTGACATTGACATTGACATTGACATTGACATTGACATTGACATTGACATTGACATTGACATTGACATTGACATTGACATTGACGTTGACGTTGACGTTGACATTGACATTGACATTGACATTGACATTGACATTGACATTGACATTGACATTGACATTGACATTGACATTGACATTGACATTGACATTGACATTGACATTGACATTGACATTGACATTGACATTGACATTGACATTGACATTGACATTGACATTGACATTGACATTGACATTGACATTGACATTGACATTGACATTGACATTGACATTGACATTGACATTGACATTGACATTGACATTGACATTGACATTGACATTGACATTGACATTGACATTGACATTGACATTGAAATCGAAATTGAAATTGATATTGATATTGATATTGATATTTAGTTCGGTATGGTCGGCCAACGTAATGGAATTTTAGGACTACCTAGGGTAGTTGTCTGAGAGGAACGACGCGAAGACGACCGCGGGAGCCGCGTGGCTATCTGTAGGAAGATCTGCATGAAGTGAGACAAACAACAGATAGTAACAAACAATAAAAGGTTTATAGAATAAACCAAAAGGACGAAGGATGAAGAAAACATACACACACATCAAGGGGATAAAAGAAAAATTGAGAGGTATAATTGAAATATGAAAAAGATAAAAATAAACAAAATAAAATCTAAATCATAATAATAAATAATAAATCAAATAGTAGTAATAATAATAACAAAAGAAATTGAATTAACTCGCGTTAGCACATTTATAACGCAATTTTTTGCGTTATAACACTTTATTTCAATTAAACACATCTAATGAAGCAAGCATGATATGGGCTATCTGAGGCCAGTTATGAATTCTCTGAGATATATAAAAAAATGTAGTATATGGTCTTGGCATGTAATTCCCAGCCTGGCTATGTGAAATTCAAAGTTGAAGACACATGGGTCTCGTAAACTATGACCCCCTCACACTACAAGGGGCCGGTATGCCACATGGGTCAAGTATTGCAGGCACGGAATTTTTTGGAGTAAAAGCAATATATGTAGACCCTCGTGGCTGCATATGGGCTTGAAATAAGCAGCCCTCCTATTTTCCCCACACCCATGAAATTATAACACTATAACACTGGGTAGACAAGTGGGTGCACACAAAAGGCACCGTGGGCCCCTTGGGGGGCATAAACCCATGGAGATGCACAAACTAAGCCCAGATATGTCAAAATAAGACAGGGCAACCACCTGCAGCCAATAATACAAGCTGGCCACATGCCACGCTTAACGAGAAGAGCGGGCACTGCGGCCAGACCCCCTTGAGGACGGGGTAGCCGTGCCACCGCTGGCCCGCTTCTTCTTTGGCCTCTTTGGCGTCCTTGGCGTCTTCTCCGTGTACTCGCCCCTGGCCCCCGTGCTCTGCACGCTGTTCGTCACGCCCTTGAGCAGCCGCTTGAGGAGGGGAGGCTTGTCGATGTGGGGCAGCTGCACGTCGGGGTTGTGGAGTTTGCCAAAGCATGGCGCAGCGCACATGGCATAGTTGCACTCCTTGCACCATGTTTGGCACCTCTTGCCCTGCTTGGGCACATCCTTGCCACCGCATGCGTCATACTGCAGGGCACGGCACACAATGCACAGCAGTCCGCACCCGCTCTCACCCGCCACCCCCTCCAGCTTGCTGACAGTGTGGTTGCCCCCATACCTCCCTGCCCTGCCCTTCACCACCTGAGCCCGTGTACGTGCCACCCCCGGGATGGTGTTGTTGACGAGGCTGTCTTGAATGTCAATGAGAAAATCCTTGTGTGACAGGGCATTGTCCTTGCCCTTGGACTTGAGGTGAAGGCAGTATGCCACACGCAATGCCGTGGAGAAGAGGGAGACTCCCCACCTGCAATACCACTTGTGAAACTTGGTGGAGCCCTCAATGTCGAAGTGGGCAGTGAGGAAGTGGTCGAACTGGTCGACTGCCTTGTAGACGGAGTGTACACCGTCATGACCTTGGGGCAGGGCACGTCCTCCCTCTCCCCCCCCGTGCCCTTGCCCTTCTTGCGGCGAGAGATGGTCTCCTCCTCGGGTGGGACGCCCGTGGCCAGGGAGGTCACCAGGTTCCTGTCCATCCACAGGGTCAGGCAGAGGCCCGTCTTCTTGTGGACAGCCGCTGCCCATGAACCGCGCTCCTTGGAGGTCAGCTCCTTCACCTGCTTGATGGGCATCTTCCTGCAGCGGACTCCCATGATGGTGCCCACGGCCGTCATCTTCTTCTGCCGCAGCATGAGCATGGCACCCGTGGTGGTGTACAGCCGGTCCATTGCCACCGTGGTGCCGGCTGGCTCAGGCAGCTGATCCACCAGCTTCTGCACCACCTGCTGCATGCCGGTGTCCCCCTTGATCCTGTCGTACGTGATGCTGAAGAAGGGGATCTTGGTCTCGAAGTCGCACAGCCGCCATATCCGGATGTGGTACCTGTGCGGCTTGCTGGGGTCATACATCCGCACGCTGCACATCTGGTTGCGGATGGCGACGCCGCTCTCGTCGATGGCGACGCGGGAGCTTGGCTGCAGGTACCGCCGCACGTTGGTATTAATCATGTCCTCGAGGTGGGCGCAGAAATACAGCTTGCCCTCCCGGGTAGAATGATCGGCTGGCCGCTGGTCATGGGGCGCGAAATGCAGGTTCAACTTGATGTGCTTGTAGCGGCGCCAGGTCATGAAGTTAGACCAGTCCGGGAACTGCACCGCGCCCAGCGACTTGCCGCTCCAATAGTCACGCTCGTCAGTCAAAGGCATCAGTGACTTGGCTGCGAGCAACCCGAAGAAAACGCCGACCTCGTGCGCGGTCACGGGGGCGTCAGGCAGTTGCTGTGACGCAGCATACGCCGTGGTGGCGTCTGCGATCTTCTCCCACTGCTCCTCCTCCCAGATGAGGTGGAGCCACTCGAGGGGATCCATCGACCTCTTGGGAAGGTTGATCAGCTGGGCCTCCCGCCTCACTGCATGCTCCACCAGGCGGATGCCCTCCTGCTGCCAGTCGGCCTTATTCCAGCCCTCGGCGTCCTTTACCACCCACCCCGCCAGGTCTGCCAGCTCGGCCTCAATGGCGTCCTCCACCGACTTGGCCTGCAGCTCCGGATCCACAAAATCATCCTCATCCGCCTCCTCTTCCTCCTCATCGCTCGTGACATTGCCGGCCTTGGCAGCCTCCCTTGCAGCTCGCTTGGTCCAGGTCTTGCTCTTGGACCCCGCAGGCCGCCCTCGCTTTCTTTTCTGAACCGGCGCCGGCTCCTCCTCCTCCTCCTCCTCCTCCTCCTCCTCCTCGTCCTCGTCCTCGTCCTCGTCCTCCTCCTCCTCCTCCTCCTCCTCCTCCTCCTCCTCCTCCTCATCGTCGTCTCCCTCGTCCCCCTCCTCCTCCTCGCCATTATCCGAATCTAAGCCGACAGTGGCCTTCTGGGCAGCATCCTCGGGCAGGGCGTAGCCCAGCTCCTCCTCCAGCTGCTCGACCCGGAGGACAATATCATCCATCTCGTCTGGCTCGGAATCGAGCCATTTCAGCACCTGCCATTCGTTAAACAGCTCGTGCGACCTATCTCGAGGGAAGTAGCACCTCCACAGGTCCAGATCACCGACCTTCGGCGATGCTTTCATGAAAGATTTCACGTTTCCCTGCACTTTGGCCTCATTCCAGCCACCCTTGTACTGTTTCCTCGCCCATTTCTCACCCCAGTATGTTGCTGGGACGCTAACATGTCTTCCTATTAGGTTACGATCGCGTTTCCTGGGGTCAAACAGCTGCGCCATGTCGCTAGACTACAGCAGGACTGCAGTGGGTACGCGCGATTTCGTTCGGCCATCACCTTCGTCTTCCCTAAAAAGTCCTGATTTACAGCTGGCATTGCATGATGCCACGTGGCAACCGTTGGGTACTTGGGTACGGGGATTTTTTTATGAGATCCTAGGGTTATAAACTAAGCCTGACTGCAGTTGTTTGGCCTCTAAACTATTGGGAAATAGTTGTTTGAACTCCATGTTAACAACGCAATTTTTTGCGTTATAACCTCACAACGCAAAAAATTGCGATATGTAATAACGCGAGTTAAGTAAGGGGTCATTGCTGGGATATGGTGAGGCAGATCGAGGCGATGTTATATGTGTACACATGGGCACATCTAGCAAGACTTGCCAGCTGTCACAACAACCCTTGCCAAATCACTCAGTTGCATGACGGTTGCTTGTCAAACTATGCGCGCAGCACATGAAGCTGCGCAATGAGTAGGTACGGGCATTTGCTACACGGCTCCGCATGAGTAAGTGGAGTTGTCAACAAGGAAGCTGACAGGCTGCGGGAAGGCGCAGCTGACATGTATCTAAAATGCACAAATGTCTCACACATGTGTGCAACAACAATCACAATGGATCCATAAAGAAAACTTCTTTCACTGCAAACAATGAGTTTGGACATAAGAGGCACCATTCAATCTACGGCAGTTCTTCAAGATCTGCATGCCCAAGAATTCTTAACACACTTTGTAATATTATTGACGTGGGATGAACTCCTCCAGATGGAACCATTAGCAGTTTACATCAGTTACAGAAAAAAGAATAGGCTGCCCTGCCTAAACAGCACAGGTGGTGGCTGTCGGTGGCATGACACACCAGCTGGAGCAGGACAGGACGGCACCAATTGATGCGGCCCATGCATCGCCTATACAAAAATAGAGCTGGTTGTCTCGTTGATAGAGCTGGCAACTTTTCTGAAGTGGAATGGACCACAAAATACACCCTGGTCCAGATCATGTTAGGAGGCCCTTGCCAGAATGCATGGCAAAGCAATGAACTATCCATAACAAGATAATCTTTCCACGTTCGCCTCGTTTTCTAATAGAAGTATTGTAGGATGTCCCAAGTCCTTAGCAGGTAGCCATCGGCAGCCATATGCCAGCACGGCAGGCTGAGTCGCTTGCGGGACGTCAATTATTATTGAAAGTTCGTACTCGCCAGCCATGTATCCCCAGATAAGACGACCACACGCAGCCTTGCCAAATGGGACTGCCAGATCATGCAAACCGCAGCTTGTAAGATCATTCTCTTAGGCCGCGTGACATTCCACAACCCCACGTCTGCATCCCAGGCATTGCTATGGGATTGCACTGGGCGATAATTTTGGCGTCACCCGAGCAGATGGAGTCCGAAACCATCTCAGCTGGGCCAGCACTCTTGTGGCCATGCTGCGGCAGTGACCCACAAGGGCGCCCCCACGTTCAAGGCTGTCCAGTGATCTTCCTCGCCAAGACTGGTCTTTAAATTGCCTACTGCGCATCACTTTGCCGCAGAGCATATAGTTTGCCAACCACGTGGAGCAATGTTACGAAGCCGATGAAGCAGACACTCATAACCAGCACAACCGTGGGTGAGATTTTCAGACCGGGCGCATCATCGGTGTAGAATCTGAGCATACCGCCGCTCATATTTCCAGCGCCACCTGCACTGGATGCGCTGCCCGCTGGTCTACGCCGGCGAAGCGGACCTGTAGTGGCTCCCCGGCCAGGAGGTGCACTGCTGGGCCCGCTACGTGTGGCCGCCCCTGACCCACGGGGCACGATTGTGGAGGTTTGTCCTGGCGATGCTTTCACCATTTTTCCTGATGATTTTGTCCCCTTCTCCGTGGCAACTTGCCCACTTTTTCCCTGTTTTAATGGGTCACCCCTTCAAGCAGTTGTTCGCCAACACGCGATGCTGGGTTCTTGCTGTGCTTCTGCCCTCGGCGAGCGGGACAGGTCTGCCCAGTGCCCGCGCTTTGCTGGCGACCGCTTGGGTGCAACCAAGCAGTCAAGCGGGCGTTGATGGCATCTGGCACATTCTAACCATGTAACACTCGCGCTGCCCGCGATGTTGGGCTTTGTGTCTTTGCTTGGCTCATTGCCTTGCCGACTTGGCAGTTGGCACACGCGACGCGACGCCGCGCCGGGCGCCCAGGCGGGACAACATCAACATCCATCACACAGCTCTGAGTCCAGGGGGTTCCGAGCTACAGTATGTAACTTAAGTCGAGTGTGGAAACACCCTTGTAAAACTGACTGTGAATCCAAGGTGAATCTACAGTCTCTTTGGTCCGTAATTGGCTAATAAAATACCGTAGTGGCTCTTATATGTGTACGCTTAATTATCGTACGAGGGCTTTTAGCGATTTTTGTTACGCGTACGGGGTTTTGGGGATTTTTTCTTAGTGTACGTAGGTATATCGTAAGGGTATATCGTAGGTATATTTGTTTGGGAGGCAGTACCCTAGGGACAACATATGGATGCCCCTCATAAGTATATCGTAGAATCTGAGGGTGATATCTTGGGATGTACGAGGCCGGAAGGAGGTTTTTTTTCGGCCTGTACGGGGTCGATTCGTACATAATTAGGCGTACTGATATAAGAGCCACTACGGTATACCCATTTCCCCGAAGGTGAATCTACAGTCATTCACGCCTTAAGTTGGGTTCGTGGTTTTTGAGGGGTCAACCCAACTTAAGGCGTGAATGACTCTACTAAATTCTACTAATTTGAACTAAAGATACTAAAACATAGTATTCTGAACTACTTTGAACTAAGAACGCCAGAATTCAATTCGACCCAACATAAGGCGTGAACCCAACTTAAGCCAACCCAACTTAAGGCGTGAATGACTGTATAATCTGTATGTGATCTGCCGGCCACCTCACACCTGGCGTTGGAACGATAACTTGACTGACGGACGGACGGACTGTCAACAGTCAACCTCATCTGAACGGAACTGACACTGCGATTCCTCGATCCGCAGAATGTGCTGTGAATCGCCGCGCCAGGGGAACTAGGCAGTTAGGCACTACCTACTAGGCAGCGGCCGGATCTTCACCGCATTTTCTGATCGCGTCATGGTCTCTTGACCCGCCAATGCTCGGCCTCATGGCCAGTAATTGCTCGCCTGCCGGACTTGCCCGCGCCATGAATCCGCTTTATGGTGCTGGCCAGTTTTCGCATTGCAAGCAAGCAGGCCTCTAACGGAGGCGGTGCATAGGACCAGCGCGGACAGCGCACGATTGGTAAGCTCTCCCATGGTCAAATGCTTATTTATATATTTGTTTTTTCCTTAGGATACGGGCTTACGTGTGTAGTTGACTGCGGAGTGTTAAGCGTTTCTTCGAGTATTCTCGTCAGCATAGGTAGCGACACTTCGCAGCGCACTTGCTGTTGCGTCATTTAGGCCAAGACCCGAATCGCATCGCTGGTGTGATGTGGTCAGGGATGATTGTTGCTTTTTGGAGTGCTATGCACAGCTGCTTGGAATTTAATGAACGCTACATTTCGAGTTTCTCTGTTGGATGCCAGCCGGGACGGCAGTAGCTTTCTGTTCGTGAAGTATCGAGAGCCTTCATGTGACAGGCTGACTGTTCAGAGCCTCCGTCTGGGTTCAGAATGCCGCGAGCACACTAAGATGCTCTGCTGTTCTGGGCTTACTTTTCAAATTTGCGATCGTGGACTGTAATGCCCGCACTTTGCCACGTCTGTGTCCTCGATTATGCCCAGCGGTGATATAGCCCAAGATGGTCTCTTCAGAAGAGAAAGCTCCCCTCATTGCAGATGGTATGCCGTTTTGCGTCCCCCTTCTTGCATGTCTGAAATGGCGAAAGTGCCTGCTCGCTTGTTTGGAACTCTTCATGGCTTGTGACAGCTACCCAGGCTTTCTTGCGCGCCGATCTCGGCAGCCAAGCGAACTGCCTTGCTGCGTTTTTTTGTAGTTTAGTCCTCCTAGTGTGGTGGATCGTACGTACAATCATGTGTTTTCAGGTGGCCAGCTCGCAGATCATGCAGGCCAGGTCTAGGGATGATGCTTGGTGGTTTTACTCAGTTTGCATCGCTGATGTTTTTACCCATTCCTATGGATTTGTCTGCGGACTTTGTTGAATATATCAGGGGGTCCCAAGTCAACGGTCGCATTGATCGGCAAGAGGTGAGCTACTTTACTGCCTGCCTGCCATGAGCATTGGTGCCGCATGACAGCGCTGTCTCACCGGAACATGTTGTGCACGATATAAGGTCATCTTGTTCTAGTACACGCGTTTTGCTGTGTTTTTCTGGAGCAGTGGGCGTCTTACTGTGATACTCTAGCTTCTGTTACTGTCGAGCCCAGCGCAGCCGTCATCTGCCCGTGCTTATATAGCATCCTGCACCAATTGAGAAATGAAGGACTTTTGCCAGCATGCCATGGCAGTCTTGGATGTAGAATGGCGTTACCGTGTTTTTTCATGGTCAGGGGCCACTGTGACAGGTGCACATTGTAAAGCATTAGGCCTTACTGGCATTAGCTTGTGTGAGAATGAAAGTATTCTTGGTGGTATGGGTATCAGCGCCTTGCTTTCGGTTGTCCAGCTGATTTTCCCATGCCAAGTGCTGGCAAATGGCAAGGTGCAGTCCTGCATGCATCCCTGTTCTCACATTTGGCGCGTTGCTCGAATCCTGTGTGGTGTTATGCCTGCGCGGTGGCCTTGTGTTCGTGTGCGTGTTTGCGCTTACGATTGCAGTTGCTGTATGTGTGTGTGTGTGTGTGTGTGTGTGTCTGTGCTCTTCCAGGACGGTGGTCACTTTGGCGCTGACGCTGCTGACGTCATCCCAGGGTATCCTCATTGCGTATTCAAAACGGGAAGGGGCGTATGAGTACAGTGTCACGACCGCCAACTGCATGGTATGTGGGTGCCGCGCCCTGCCAGTATATATGGGAGACGTGTTCACGCAACAAAAAAGATAGAGCAGGTGCGGTAGCGTTGGGTGGTGGAGCACGCAAATGGCATTGCATGGCTGGTTGTCTCCTGGGCATTGCATGGCAAGTGCCCGTGCAAATGCTTACTGATTACTCATTGCCGTCGTGTGGGTGCCTGCCTCGATGGCAGGACTTCCAGGCGTTTTGCGCCGTGCTGTTATAATACCGTTTTGGAATGTGCTTGATGGTGTGCGGGGCAGGCATGCACAGGATGGCACGCAAGCAAGCCTTGCCCTCACACTCTGGTCCGAGAAAGAGTATGTATCCAGCGGACAGCATCGAGAGGCCAGCCACATTGGCCGTTCGTTTGCATTATAGAGTGAAGTGGTGGAGGGCGAGATGGGATCAGGGGGTTGCGGGTGGCGAGGGTGAGGGGTGGTGGTGTTGGGGGGGGCAGGGGTGGAGGTTAACAGGTTTGGGGGCCTGGAGTGCTGGTTTGCATGTCGGGGCAAGCAGCAGCGTGGGTATGGTTGGTGAGTTGAATGGGCGATGGCTTGCCTGGATCTGGCATTATGAAATCATCATGTCTTGATCCTCATGCATATCTCTTGCTGTTTTCCGGTGTACCTTGGGCTCTGCAGGTGGAAATAACAAAATGTGCCTTGTCGCTGCTCGCGCTGATGCAAGTCTGGCGGAGGGAGGGCATTAATGAGGACAACAAGTGAGTGCAAAAGGTTTGCGGAGGGTCAGCATTGCGGTAGATGCAGCTGCCTTTCACCCACCATGGTCGATGGTTGATGGGCCCCATGCATGCTTTCTGATGGCAAGTGTAGGGGGAAGTGGTTGGGTGCGCTCCCTCTATACTTGCATTCTTATCACAGTTGGCCAGCACAAATAGTGATTTTTTACTCAGGCAGCAGTTTACTGTGGATTTATATATTTTGGGTCGATGGACGGCTGCCGTGGCCATGTCTTCTAGCTGTTGCTTTGCATTGCCTGGCCACTCGTCCTTTTTGTTAGCACCGCAGGGTAACAAGGAATGTGCACGTGGCCATTTTTTGTGGTTTGCATGAAATCGCTGCCTGTGGCATCTGGACGACTCTTTCTTTGCATGTTTGGTGTCTGGTTCCTTCATGTTTCACCCTTCCTACCTCGCCTGCATCTTTGTTTTGCCCCTTTCTGGCCCAGCCTGCACCAACTGCCCCTCCCATCTCGTGATGGCAGTTCTCCCCGTTTGTTTCTCCATTGCATCACCCACCCTGCTGGATCCCTGCACCTTTCTCTGCTCTTCTCCCTACTCTTGCCCTATGGATTCCCTCGCTCTCGCCCCTCACCGGTGCCCCTACATCTGCCGATTTCATTGTTTTTCCCCTTACCCTCGCCACTGCTCTGGCTCTTGACTTCTGCTGATCTTCCTGCACCCTGCCCTACCCCTTGCCCTACGCCCTTGCCCCTATGCCCTACGCCCAGGCTGAGCACGACATGGTCGGAGATCAGCGTGTTCCCCATCCCCGCCGCGCTCTACCTGTTCAAGAACCTGCTGCAGGTGAGCGCCGATGATGAGGCAGGCAGCTCCTCGTCAGTGCCTTACGCAGCACCTTCCCATCGCCCACTTTATGTGGTGGGAGCTGCAGACGGCCTGTATTAAAGTGCTGCACCGGGCGTGATGCATCCGGTGTGCGCAGACCGTGTAGCACGCACGATCAAGGCAGCATGGCACAGGGAGCTACCAGATTCGCTGCGTAGAGATGCTGAGCCTTCTAGTCTGGCACGGTCGCGCCTAATTGCTTTACGAATAAATAGACCGTGCATTCTGGCATAGCTGCCCCTAATTAGGTGCCATGTGCTGTTTGTTGCGATAGGCACTTTTGGATAGGCAACCTGCGTGGACAGGCATGTTTTTCGGCTAGCGTGGCAAGCCAACTGTTGTTGGATTCCCACTGGGTAGCCCTCACATGGACACGGTACTCCCGCGTGTGACAGCTTGCTTCCCCCCCCCCCCCCCCCCCTCCCTCCTCCCTTTCCCCCCTATCCAGCGTGGCCTGATGGGTGCGTGTGCTGCCTGCAATTCTCTGCCTTGCCTGTCCCTCTTCCCTTACGCGTGTTCTCACCATGCCTCCGTTCCCTTTGCGCGCATTCCCCCCCCCCCCCCCCCCTTTGTTTGGCGTTCCCTTCCCCCCCCTGCCTGCCTGCCCTGCAGTACTACATCTTCCTGTACGTGGATGCGCCCAGCTACCAGATCCTCAAAAACCTCAACATCATCTCCACGGGCATCCTCTACCGGCTATTCCTTAAGAGGAAGTGAGTTGCACTGCCGCACACGCGCTGTGTGTACCAGTGCCTGGGGCCCGCCTTGGGTTGGTCGTGAGGAGGAAGGTGTCTGTTTGGTGTGAGGTTTGGCCGCCGGAGGCGATGCTCACCTGTTTGTTGCATTCCAAGGGAGGCGAAACAGCACTGTAATGGTGGCAGTTCTGACTGGAAAGCACTGTAATGGTGGCAGTTCTGACTGAAAAGTTGAAATGGTCAGGAGTAGAGAAGCCAATGCACTCAGCTTCACCTGTGTTTCAATGTCCCATAGGGTGCGTGGGTGCCAAAGGATGGGACAACATCAGACACGTTGGGCAATGGCTCATGAACGACTTGGGTCGGTCACTTTGTTGGCCAATTGACAACTAGCCGCTGTCCCAAAACGCGGTCGGCCCATCAGCTGGACCGGCCTCTACCCGCTGGACCTGATCCATGCTTGTGTGCTGCCCACGGCCACGCACATGGCTCTAGCGCACCGTGAGGGCGGGACATTGGTGTCATTTCATTACTCGTGGGCATGACCCTCTCACGCCTGCTTTTCATTTGTGCGGCCGGACATATTCTTGACAACCCTTGTTGTGCATCCTCCCCTGTTGTCCTCCCATGCCCCATGTCGTACGTCCTCCTGCCCACTTGCGCTCGTGTGTGGCGAGATACACCCCCCGCATTGGTAGTTTTAATTCAGTTCAGCCAAAAGGCCGTTCGGAATTAGACATTAGCGTTTTATTGGTTGAAAGTGCTACTGTGTCGGCCCAATTAATTAATTATTAGTTTGTTTGTTTGGTTACCGAACAACCGTTAAACCGGCTGCGAAATTTAATAATTCTTTGTTTGTTTTGTATAACCCAGCCGGATGCAATGCTCTTACGGCTAGTAGAAGCACATTTTGCAGCCAGAGATTTAATATTTCTTTGTTTTTTAACGCAAAAGAAGTGCTCTTGGCAGTCAAACAATTTATTTACACTTTCTTTATTTGTTTGGTAGCTTCAAAAACTACAGGTCAGTACACTCGGGAATTAGTTAATTAAAATTCTTTTGTTTTATTTATCGTTTGCAGCTGGCCGGCGCCCAGCCTCATAATTATTTAGTAAACCTACCAATGCGGGGGGTGTATGCCCGTGGCCCCCGTGCCGTGTGTGTTCATGTCTGCGCCGACCGACCCTTGTGTTTTTGCTGGATTTTTTTGGATCATGCATTTGGGTCTGAACGCGCATATGCCTGTGTTTGGACGCATTCATGTGGACTGGTGTGTGCTTAAATTGTATTGTGGGCGTGTCTGACCCTTGTGTGCCCTTGTGCCCACGTGTTCTGCTGTGTGCGTGCGGTCATGCGTGCGTGCGCCAGGCTCAACTCGATCCAGTGGTCGGCGCTCACGCTGCTGGCACTCGGGTGCACAATTGCGCAGATGACCAGCCAGTGAGTTCGGCACGCACATGTGGCTTTCTTTGTGAACATGGTATGTGCGTGCATTTGCATGATAGGGAGGAACAGCTGGTGAGAGTCTGAGCTGCGGGTCCATGTTATCTCACTAGCCAGTTGGCCACTGTGCTGTACCAGGGAGCAGTGCTGTATGGTTTGTTGGATCCACCTTGGTGGGGTGGGCAGCCTGGGAGCCAGGCATCCTTGGCCTTGGTTATCTCTACGTGGCATTTTATATTATTTGGCAGCGCCTGCCCAGCCTGTTTGGGGACGCAAATGTTTGAGACGAATAGAAAGCCGTTTGCAAGGCGGTACAGGTGCATGGAGTGGACAGTGGCTTTGGTCTCTCTGGCAAGCAAGTTTCCTAGTGCAGGGAAGCGGCCGACGTTTGGAGTCGCTCAGCATTTCGGGTGCAAGCCACGGTGACCGCCATGAGGCTTTGCTGAGGGGGGCCAGGGCGGTAGCTGCGTTTCATTCCGCGTTGATTAGCCATCGTCATACGGTGGATTGTTCAAGATGCATGGGGCATGTGGACTCGATGCATGTTGTAATGTGTTATTGATGTTGGCCAACCCCACTATACCCCACCCCCACCTACCCACAATGTGGCTTGCCCCGCCCCCCCCCCCCCCCGGCCCCAAAACCCCCCAGTTCGGAGCATGTCTTTGAGACGCCCATCGCCGGTTACATCATGGCGGTCGTCATGGCCATTCTCAGCGGTGCCGCGGGAGTGTACACGGAGGTGCGTGGGCAAGGGGGGCTGGTCTAATGTTGTCCTGCTTGTGGCTAGTTTTACACATCATGTGATGGCCGACAGCCAACGTAGGGCGTGGCCAAGGTTCCCGCATGATGGCATCGGATGTCGTGTGGATGACTCTTTGGTGGTCTGCGGCTGGGCACATGCCGCGCTTTGCCGTGGTAGCTGCTGCTAAGAGCATGTCTGGGAGATGGGATGGTCCAAACCATTTTCAACATGTTTGTATATCCATTATCATTGTCTGTTAACCATTGGGGCATGCGTAGGCTTGATCCACCGAGTAATACCTCCCATGTGATTAATCAACGTCCCTTAGGCAGATGGGCACGTGGATGACTTGGATGGACAGCTCCCTTGCGGCAGTCTTGTTTCTACGCAGCCCATATTCCCACCTGCTGGTCTCTGCACTCTGTGTGTAATGGTGCGGAGCTGCTAGAAAGAGCAAACCGTGGGACGCAGCAAAGGGAAGACCCCACAGGGCTTGAAGGGAACAAGTTGGTTTCATGGGCCATTGCAGCGCGCTGGATAGCACAACAAGCGTGGCCATGACCCTGGCCTTTCAATGCAAATTCATCAAACTTCCTATATGTACCCCACCTCTCCCCATCCCTTTACCCTTTGCTACCCTCCCACTTCTCTGCCGCGTGTCCTACTGCCACGATCCCGGCGCCTGCCCCCTTCGCCCCCGTTCTGCACCGCATGCACTCCCGTACCAACCACCGCGTTCTCTCCTAACCCTAACCCTGTTATTTCCCTGCTTCTGCACCACATGGCCTCCTGTACCAACCACCTTGCCGCACTCCCGCAGCTGATCATCAAGAAGCGCCCGCAGCGCAACATCAACGTGCAGAACGTGTACCTCTACGTGTTCGGCATCTTCTTCAATGTGCTGGCCATCTTCATGCAGGACAGTGACCAGGTCATCGAGAGGTGAGGCGTGCGGGTTCTCATAAACTGGTGTGACATGTGTTCCCATACGGGACGCATGGAGCACAAAACCTCGGAGCCCGTATCTGCATGGTTTGTGGGGGAAGGGGGAAATGAGGGAATGGGATTGGAAGGGTTGGGGGAGGTGCAGATGCGGGCCCGTGCAGGCATGGGCTATGTGCCTGGAGCCTGGTGACCAGGCTGTACACCATGGAACTCATCGGGCCAGATCGTGACATGCGCAGTGTTGTCTTGTGCGTGATGGTCCGAGATTGACAGGCCTGTGAGTGGAAGAAATTATGAGTGTGGGGCATACTTGGCCTGCTATGGTGGGTTTTGTTTGTTGTTTGATTGTGCTGCAACTGTTTGGCTCGTGCTGACTCGTTGGCTTTTCTTGCATCACATTAGCCATCACGTCTCACGATGATTGTCCTTGCTATGGCTCGTCTACGCCTTGCTCGCCTTCCTGCTGTGCGCTGCAGGGGCTTCTTTTATGGCTACACCGCCACCACATTCGTGATGATCTGCAACCACGCCATGAGGTACGCCCGCAGCATTTGCACGTGCTGATGAGAGTATTGTCGCACTTACACGTGGCAGTTTATAGTCAGTATGTAGGTTCTCGTCAACCAGGCTGGAAGGTATCAGGTCATGGCTGTGTCAGCTTTGGTTACAGCTAATGGTCATTGCGATGGGGTTCTTTGTTTCACCTTGCATTTCTGGGGGATGTTCATGGATCTGTGGCTCTGCATTGTACGTCATGTTCTCGTGCAACGGTGGAGTTCTCACGCTTGCCCGATGCACTGGATTAACAGAGGGGGTTATTCGTCTGGTGCAAGGTCCACGCCTGGCTCTCAGTCAGATGCAAGCACAAGGGTGTCCCTTCGTTAGCCAACTACGCCAATTAGCTAATTCTGGTTAGGCATAGAACCATTCGCCAGCGGAAGGGCACTTGCTGGATGCCTGCTGCTTGTGCCAGTGGCATTCCTCCCGTACTCATCTCCCATTACCTCATGAAGCTGATTCATGAAGCTGATTTAGCTTCAAGTCATGGCATCTTGGCTCTCCTGTTTCCCAGCCTGTCCCTTCTGCACCCTTCTGCTTTGCTCTGGCCCCAACCCCTTCCATCTCCTCTTTTCCTCTTGCCCCCCCTGCTCCCCGCCCTTGCCTCCTAAGTGCTTCTCTTCTCATCCTTTCCCCCTTTGCTCCCCTTGCCGTTTGTGCCCCAATCCCTCCTTTCCTCTCCCTTGTCCCCCTTGTCCCCTGTCCCCCTCTGCCCGCTGCAGTGGCATCGCGGTCTCGATGGTCATGAAGTTTGCGGACAACATTGTGAAGGTCTACTCCACCAGTGTGGCCATGCTGCTGACCACGCTCATCGCCATCCCGCTCTTCGGCTTCAAGCTCACGCTGCCCTTTGTGCTCGGCACCTCGTAAGTGGACGCCGCGCGCGGGATACGCCGGCTACCTGCATTTGCGTTATGTTGAGGATATCTGCTGCTTTCATGTCTTTACTTAGTGTTGTCCACATTTCATACCATCACACGCGGCGTTTCGTGAAACGTGAGTGCATGCACGTACCAAGGCAAACAAAAGCACGCAGAGGTCATCCGCACTGGTCCGGTCGAGCAGTAGATGCATGTGGAAGCAGATGAGGCAGCAGCATGAAGCACCAAGGGGCATGTGGTGAGCAGGTTGTGTCATACGCCCGGGGTCGCCCTGGAGCTTACATGGCTACTTTGCAAGGAAAGGCTCATTCACAGTCTTTGTCCCTTTTGTTTTTGTACACCCCAGGATCCACCGCGAGATCTTACCATGCAGCCATTTGCATCCTTCGCTATTGGAAATGTCTTGTGCTTTGCTTTGTCTGTGCAGGGTTGTCTCGGTGGCCGTCTTCCTGCACTACCAGAGCAAGAAGTAAATCGCGCAGCTGTAGCCGCAGAGGTGGCAGCCCGGGCGTTGGGGCCGCAACTAATGGCCGTTATAAAGCGCCGGGGCGACCCGAGGGTTTTCTCGACGAGCATGCAGTTCTTCGGCTCGTGCCCAGTTTAGCCTGGAGTAGGGTGCGTCCTTTTTCAGATGGAAACATGCCAATATCGCCCTCCGCAACAACATGTACCTGCTCTGCCTTGAGAGTGCAGAGGAAGTTCTGTTCCAGGATTACGCATTGCTTTCACTGGCACGGTATCTGGGCGAGGAAGCCCCAGCATTCTGCGCGGGCATACATGCCAACAGATTTGTTTACGTAGAGCTGTAGCGATGAGTGTAGTAGGTCCCTATATTAGGCAATCCGAGCATCTTTCACGTGCTTTGATGTCCCTGGAATAAACCAGTCATGCTGAGAATCGGGGGGGTGTCCCTGAGACCAACCAGGTACCGCAATCGCTATCCTGCTTATAAATATCTCACTGGACAAAACATGGGGCAGCTAATCAGGTCTACTTGTCTTGCTTTTTGAATCATCTGTCTCAGTAGAACTTTTAAAGGCCAATCTTCTGTTGTCCTAATTTTTTGCAATGTTGTGCAATTACGCTTCATGATCAGTAAAAGAGGCACAACCTTAATTGTCTTATATCAAAGAGATAACCAGCGCAGGCCAGAAATCTCAAGGAGACAACCAGCGCAGGCCAGAAATCTCAAGGAGACAACCAGCGCAGGCCAGAAATCTGGAGGAACCGGACCATGGTGGCTCGCCGGGCCCTGTGGCGCAAGCCCTTGGCCAAGATAGAGAAACAGGACCTGTTTAAGGTCCTGGTCCTAGCTGTTCTTACGTACGGGGCCGAGACGTGGACTCTCACTGCCGACCTTGCCAACAAGCTGGATGGCGCGGTTACCAACATGCTGCGGTCAATTTTTTGTGTAGGATACGCTGCTCATGTTCGCAAGGAGGACTTGCATCTCGGCATGCCACTTATCAAGGAGACAACCAGCGCACATCAAGCAGCGGCGCCTGATGCTAGTAGGGCATTTAGCTTGCACCAACCAGGTAGACACCTCACGTGGCCCCTCTGCAGGGCTGCGCCCCGCCCAGCTGGGCCGGCACCTCCTCACATGGGCCGGGCCCAGCCAGGTTAGTGTTACGTGCCAGCCCAGACACCTAGCCTGAGCTACGTAGCGAAAGATCTACCATGCCGGCATTAGGAAGGTTCAAGGTGGCCTAATGCAGATTGCGCTTCACGACTGGGGTCGTGCGGATATCTGGCACCGCGACTTGATGCCAAGCTAATTAATACACACTTATAATGGCACAGCAACAACGGCGACGGGAGCTATGGCCGACCTACCTCCAGCTCCGGCAGACCAAGGCGGGCCAGCCGGTGTACTGGAAGGGGGCGGCCATCTACGTCGGCCACAAGCCCTGGCAAGCAACCCCCTCGACCACCGCGGCCCCAGCAACTCCAGCCCCAGCCTAGGGGAATACAGCAGTAGTGTAGAATAGTTAGACAGTGGCCTTGTACATGCCCGCCTACTACAGGCACTATACCAGCTGAGGCCTAGCCTTTTTAGTCATGTACATGTGTGCCCATGATGTGCCACACTCCAGACGATGCCTAGCCTTATTTAGTAATGTTGTGCCTATGCAGGGAGTCACTCTCTGCTGAGAAGCCATGCCATAGCTCTTGTATAGCCGTGATGATCTTCCCCCTCACAGGCATGCTCCCCCCTTACCCGGGCATAGCGTGATAGACCATGAGGGTGCGGGTGCCCTGGTGCACCTAGAGCAAGTGTTGTTTACATTCCCACCCTTGCAGGAAGTAGCTTAGAATGTATTATAGGCTCATATGCCCCTTCTCAGGG
Organism: Mesostigma viride; assembly: GCA_009746045.1. Taxonomy (NCBI): domain Eukaryota; kingdom Viridiplantae; phylum Streptophyta; class Mesostigmatophyceae; order Mesostigmatales; family Mesostigmataceae; genus Mesostigma; species Mesostigma viride. Next base: position 69,547 of record RPFO01001147.1, on the reverse strand, counting down.
CTATGTGCTACATATACTCCCAACGGAGTTATGTTCCTAATCAATTAATTAATTAATGGCTAGCAATACCAATTACAAATGGATAGTTGCCCCAGGTTTAATATGAAGGCGTCATCGCACTTTACATTCATCAAACCAAGAGGACGAGACTCTCGTCCTCGGACCAATTTCACCTAGGTCTGCCACCAAGCTGGCAAGGGGCGCGGACATGGCGCCGACCTTCCAAAGCATGCAGTCCACACAAGATCCTCGGGTCGACATCGACCCTCGCCTACAGAATCCACGCATGAGTACAATATCTCAACTAGCTATAAAGTACGCAGCGCGGCGCGACTGCATCGGCCCCTAGAAGATACACGCATACAACAACCTAGGCCCCAAAATAACTGGTCCGAATCACACAAACTATCATAGTTCCATACAAAAGTCCTGACCAAGGGACAATTCCCAAATTAAGTCCCGAAATGAGTCCCAAAGTCCTACGGACTATGACAACAAGCCAAAGTACAGAATTTATTCCATTGTTGCGTCCGTCCTAAAGGGCCGGCACGTAACAGTTAGACGCCGCATGCAAGGCCTGCACCTTCAAAGTTCTAACAGCTAGTAGAGGACATGGGGAGCCACGAGCCACGAGGTAGCCATGGCTGACGGCGGAGCTCATAACTTTCACGTTTGAGCACCGAATTCGGCTGTGAATAGCACTATCGCTTCGTCTTTCTAAGACGCACATGCTGATATAATTTTCCGAAGCTATTAGGCAATATATGACGAGCAAACGCTCCTAACGCAACGTAGCCTGGCGGCTGCGCTCGGCCATGAAAATACGTCTGCAGCTCCGGCAGGCAGCGGTGACACTAGTCGCGCACTGGTCGGGTCGCCCCGAACCCTCCCGGGCTTAATGCCTCGCCATCTGCATCGCCTGATCGATCCTAAACGCAGCCGCCCAGCCGACATGCAAAACTCGAGGGTTTTCACGCCCCACAGAACCGCGCTTTCGCCCCCAACCTTTCAAGGTCGACGATCACGACTGGACCAACATGTCCCCGGATGCTGCCCTGCATTGCCTCTTCTGGGGGGACTACGCCTCGCTTTACGACCTGCATGTGCCTCCATCTCCATGACATCAATCGCCTCATCACCCCAAACGGGAATTGGTTCAACCCCGACGCCCTGCTCGGGTGCGCCCGCCCCCAGCTCCGGCACACCATTCTCAACTCCCTTCTCATGCGCTCTGACGGCGAGATCTGGGCTCCATCCATCTCCGCCCCCACACTCTGTTCCATCCTTACGGAGGCCTTTCAGCATGCAGCACGTGACCCCCCTTGCAGCTGATGCGGCAGCAATCGGCGGCACGCTGGCTACCGGCTGAACTTCCTCACCTTTCCACCACTGTCGCCTCCACCTCCACTGCCATTTCCGCCTCCACTGCCGACATCAAAGCCCAGCTCCTCGACCTCGACCAGCGCCTTCAAGCCACCGCCACCGCCCTTGAGTGCTTGCATGACACCGCGGGCCTCACCGCCCAGGCGGTGAAGGACATCGCTGCCCAGCCGGCACCTGCTGGCCCGGCCAGCGATGCTCCCTCCACCTGGGCGGGCATCATATCACCTCTGACCACCTCCACCATCGCGGCACAGCTCAAGCAACAAGCAGTCGACCTTCGCGAGGAGGCCGACATCACCCAGCGCAGCCACAATGTCATCGTCAAGCACTTCGACCAGCCGGCAGGTGAGACCTCCACGAGCCTTCTTGAGGCATTTAAGCGCGACATTCTTGCCCCCATGCTACTCACTGGTGAGCTGGACATGTCGGCTGTCCGCCTCCCCCGCGCGCGCGGGAAGGCTGGCCCGGCACCCGTGCTCCTCACCTTAAAGTACATGGCGGACAAGCTATCGTTCCTTAAATGCCGCAAGAAGCTCTCGGGGTCTCGCTTCACGCTGGACGACGACTTGACCCTGGCCCAGCAACAGCGGCGACGCGAGCTATGGCCGACCTACCTTCAGCTCCGGCAGAGCGCAAGGGGGAAGCCGGTATACTGGAGGGGGGCGGTCATCCACGTTGACCACAAGCCCTGTCAGGCACCTCCTGCCACCTCAGACTAGGGAATATATACCAGTAGTGTAGATTAGTCAGGCTTAGGGCCTAGCTAGCATATGTGGCCCACACGCATTAATTAATTAATTAATTAATTAGAAACATAACTCCGTTGGGAGTAAATGTAGCACATATCCCAGAGAAGGGGCATATGGCTTTTAGTACATTCTAAGCTACTCCCTGCAAGGGTGGGAATGTAAACGACACTTGCTCGGGGTGCACAAGGGCACCTGCACCCCATGATCTATCAAGCTATGCCCAGCTAAGGGGGAGCCTGTCATGGGGAGGGAAACTGATCAACATGGCTAGACAAAAGCTAAGGCATGGCTTCTCAGCAGAGAGTGGCTCTCTGCTTAGTCGCAGCATAACTAAATAATAAAGCTAGGCATCATCTGGTGTGTGGCGCGTCATGGGCACACTGTCATGTACATGACTAATTAATGCTCATGAATCAGCTGGTATAGTGCCTGTAGTAGGCGGGCATGTACAAGGCCACTGTCTAACTATTCTACACAACTATTGCTGTATTCCCCTAAGCTGGGGCGGCTGGAGTCGCTGGGGCCACGGTGGTCGCGGGGGTCGCGTGCCAGGGCTTGTGGCCGACGTAGATGGCCGCCCCCTTCCAGTACACCGGCTGCCGGCCCGCCTTGGTTTGCCGGAGCTGGAGGTAGGTCAGCCATAGCTCCCGTCGCCGTACTTGTTGCTGCCGGCCAGGGTCAAGTCGTCGTCCACGGTGAAGGGAGTGTTCTCGAGCCGCTTGCAGCGTCTGAGAAAGGAAATCTTGTCCGCTGGGCTCTTAAAGATGAGAAGAAGCGGGGGCGCCCCTCCCTTACCCCGCGCGCCGGGAAGGGGGTGGGCGGTCAGCTTAATCTCACCAAGAAGACCCATGCGATCAAGGATTTTGTTCTCAAACGCACGCGCAAGCTTCACGGAATTCTCACCTTCCTCCATGTTCTTGAGTATGACGTTAAGGCTGCGCTTGGCGAGTTCGGCCTCCTCGCGGAGGTCGAGCTGCTGCTGCTGGAGCTGTGCTGCAACGGCCCACGCGCATGTGCGCAATAATGCCCCCCATGGATGATGCCTTCAGAATTTAGCCAAGCCATGCCTATAATGGGACCCCCATGGATGTTGCACTAAGAATTTAGCCATGCTATGCCTATGCAGAGAGATGCTCTCTGTTGAGAAGCCAATACAATAATTAATGAATTAATAAGGAACATAACTCAGTTGGGAGTATATGTAGCACATAGCCCAGAGAAGGGGCATATGGCCTATAATACATTCTAAGCTACTTCCTGCAAGGGTGGGAATGTAAAAGACACTTGCTCGATCGGGGTGCACCACCTGGGGCACCTGCATCCCCATGATCTATCAAGCTATTATGCCCAGCTATAAGGGGGAGCCTGTACGTCATGGGGGGGAAGATCATTATGGCTACAATACAATTATGTATACAAAAGCTAGGGCGTGGCATCTCAGCAGAGAGCAGCTCTCTGCATGGGCACAGCATAACTAAATAATAAAGCTAGGCATCATCTGGTGTGTGGCGCGTCATGGGCACACATGTACATGGCTAAATAATGCTCGTGAATCAGCTGGTATAATGTCTGTAGGAGGCGTACATGTCCATGGCCACGGTCTATCTACTCTACACTACTACTGCTGTATTTCCCTAAGCTGGGGCGTCTGTCCAGAGTAGCTGGGGCCGCGGGGGTCGCATGCCAGGGCTTGTGGCCGATCGACGTAGATGGCCGCCCTTCCAGTACACCGGCTGCCCCGCCTTGGTCTGCCGGAGCTGTAGGTAGGTCGGCCATAGCTCCCGTCGCCGTTGTTGCTGCGCCAGGGTCAAGTCGTCGTCAAGGGTGAAGTGAGTCTTCTCGAGCCGCTTGCGGCGTCTGAGAAAGGAAATCTTGTCCGCCGGGGTCTTAAAGGTGAGAAGGAGCGGGGGCGCCCCTGCCTTACCCCGCGAGCGGGGAAGGCGGTGCAGGGCGACCAGCTCGATCTCACCAGTAAGGCCCATGCGACCAAGAGTTTCTCTTCCAAACGCACGTGCAAGCTTCTCGGAATTCTCACCTTCCTCCATGACGAAGTGCTTGACGATGACGTTGAGGCTGCGCTTGGCGAGCTCGGCCTCCTCGCGGAGGTCGAGCGTATGCTCAAGTGGAGCTGTGCCGCTACGGCGGAGGTGGTGGAGGTGGTGTGCTGCTTAACCCCTAAATGGGCAGAAATACTGCCGATGCATCGGCTGTAACTTCACAATTTTGCAAACCAGATGCCATCCAACCCACCCATATCCAATGGCTGTCCTTGGGGGCCAAGCATGTCCATGAGTTGCCCTTCGGGTTGGTATATCACAACCTTACATATATTAAAAATATAATTACTTACAGCAGAGTGAAATCACTCACTACCAAAGCAAACGCCCAGCTATGAACCTATATACAGAGCCATGTCAAAGCTCTATACTACGATAAGACCAATGGAAACGCCTAACGGGAGGAACCTAATAGCCCTGCTGCACCGCAAAATCAGCCCGCGTACGGCGGAGCATGATGTCAGCCATGGCCCGAGTCAGCGCCACCGACAAGCGCTGACGCCAATATGACGTCCAGGTCCGCGCCGACCATGGGGCCCGCTGGCCCTCCAGGTCCAGCCGGTCCTCCCGGAGCCGGCAACACTCCTTGAAGAAGGCGGAGGTCAGGGGCCCCATGGCCCCAAACTCCTCCAGGACAAACCTTACATATATTAAAAATATAATTACTTACAGCAGAGTGAAATCACTCAAACCAAAGCAAACGCCCAGCTATAAACCTATATACAGAGCCATGTCAAAGCTCTATACTACGATAAGACCAATGGAAACGCCTAACGGGAGGAACCTAATAGCCCTGCTGCACCGCAAAATCAGCCCGCGTACGGCGGAGCATGATGTCCGCCATGGCCCGAGTCAGCGCCACCGACAAGCGCTGACGCCAATATGACGTCCAGGTCCGCGCCGACCATGGGGCCCGCTGGCCCTCCAGGTCCAGCCGGTCCTCCCGGAGCCGGCAACACTCCTTGAAGAAGGCGGAGGTCAGGGGCCCCATGGCCCCAAACTCCTCCAGGACAAAGGGCACCACACGATGGTGCCCGACGTCGCCGTAGGCCAGGAGCTTGGCCCGCTCCGCCCGGTCCGCCGTGTAACCTGCCGTGAGGGAGGCCCCAGCCACGTGGCTAAGAGCCAAGGGTAGGCCTTACATATATGCAGGGTAGGCCATGTATAACTGCCGTCAAAGTCAGGGGGGTCAAGACGAGCGTTTTCATTTTTGGTAGAATGTGCATTTTGAATTATGTTGTAAGAGCTAGGCACCTACCACTTCAGGGATGATAAACAATTAGTTGCTGAACAGTTTGAGCCATTGGGGTCATCATTTGGGTGGGTATACCAGCAGTTACACCCAGTACAGCCCATAGGGGTACCGTTGGTAAAAAGCAACCAAGGGGGTAGGGGTGGGCATACTACCTACTAATACCTACTAAAAATGTCCCCCAACCATGCCACACAATACATTTCCCTTCCACAATGATGGGGAAACATAACTGCATCATCACACTGCCCTTACATGGCACCTATGTGCAGGTGCCACCTTGTCCATGCACGTAGGTAACGTGGTACGGATACCCTACGCAAGGCTTGCATTCTAGGAGGCAGCCACCAACAAACTAGTGATTTTAAGCCTATTTCAGCTTGCCCTAGCAAGGATAAACTAGGCCTAAGCTGCTATAGCTTGCCAGGTGATGGCCAGCACACCTGGTGGCACATGCTGACAATGGGAAGCTTCTACTCACCGGGTACATGCTTGATGATGCCACAGAGACCAGCCAACTGCCTCACACTCATGCAATATATGTGTGGGAAATGTATAACAAACATGTATGGAGGTATTCAAACCCATACAGTTGAATGAGAGTTTACCACCGAGGGAATCCATGGCTCTTGCAGGAAGTTGCCTTTATTAACAATCAGGAAACACAGACGTAAGTCACGTCACTTCCAAGACTGCACGCAGCACAGACGACAGGGTCGCAGTGCCAAGAGAACGTGCACGCAAGAACTAGCGTCCCGGTGCGACCAAGTCACACATATAGCTTGCTAGGGACGCGTCCAAGTATTCAGCTGCACTGTCACAGCTGAACTGTCAATCAATTGATTACACAGACTCTGGCACGCCTTTGGCGCGCAGATCTATCAATTGTCCATACGGCTAGTCCTGTGGACCTATCCGTACACTAGTCAGCATCAATTGTCTCATAGGTCCTGGCGCGCTACAGTGCGCCTACCTATCAATTGACCATCAAGTCCTGTACAAGTCCTGTCAACGTCCTGCGGACTATCAAAGTGACACTTGTACATCCTGTGTCCGTACGCGCCCACAGTGGCGCGCCGGGTACTGTCGGCACAGCCTAGGAAACGTCATAACTTTTACGTTCCTTAACCAAATGAGGCGTTCAAGGTGCCGTTGGAAAGAGCGTAACAATCTCTATCCATCTAACGTAAATCCTTTACGTTAACTCCAATCCCTTCTTTTCTTTAGGGATCACATCCCCTGCCAGGGACCCTTGAAGCACTACATTTCGCCACCGCGGAAACCCAATTTATGCGAGAATGTGGTTCCGTCAATACGGCGGGGGTTACAAATTCAATTTCGAAGTTCGGCACCGTCGGATACCAGTAAAGCAACACTTGTTATCTAGAATCGCGCCATTTGGCATCAATTGGCCAGTTCTGAAAATTCGATGAAATCTCTAGTCCTTGGTCGAATATTTCCCTCCGATTTGGATGACGAAAATTGAGTACGAATTTCTTAGTACAGTCCACCGTTTAGTTCAGTTCAGTTTATTCCCACGCCGCTTGCTGACCTGACGGAGGCCAAATTCGTACTGAACACTATCGCAAGTCCGGTCGATACTAAAAATTGCTACTTCCGAGATGTCTGACGGAATTCCTGCTAGGTCCATGCTTTGGTACTGGACGGATGCTGAAATTCACTGCGATTCTGTCCGAATGAGGAAAATTGTCAGAAATCTACTCTCGATACGAACGTAACGAGAATTTCAAGTATCTGACGCTCGGAGAGCTGCCACCGTTTTCCCCTACTTGACCGAACCACATTCCCCGCTAAAAAAGGTGTCCTAGGCGGCGAAATGTAGTGGTAGCTTGAAATGTCCTTCACTCCAGCTTGAAGCTTGAACAGATGTCTTTAATGGCCAATGCCATTCCCCCAGCCCTTTCTTTTAAGGAACTGGAAAAGAAACAGATCTGCCACAGGGAAAACCATTTCATGAGAAATGGATAAAAACCTATGGAAGTGGCATGACAGAGTACCACCAGATATTAGAAGCACACAAAATTAAATACATACAGGTTAATTCTATGAGGTCTTCTCCAGGAATTAATCCCATCACCTCGGTAGAGCCTCCAGTACAATGACCTTCTGGCGGTGAGTTACATTAATCCCAGATACTAATCCCATAAAACCCAGTACATATTCAATATAAGTACAATAAATCCATGACAATTAAAATACCACTTGACAAAGTAAGGCGTATTACAATAGTTTGCCTGTCATTCTCTCAACAGGGGTCTATTGGCGCCCGTCTTACGGCGCCCGTCTACTTGCCAGATGGTAAACTGCCACAGCAAACAAATGACAAAATGAAACACATAGGCAACAATTAAATCCTGCCCTGGGGAACTAGGGAAGTCTGAACAGGCAAACACCTGAACAGGCCAGCTTGTAGAAACATAATACCAGGGAATCGAACCCCGCCCTATAAACCCCAGAATAAAGGTTCCCAGACCATTGTGAGAAGTATGTACAAATATACATTTCTTTTAAAATAGAATACATGGTCTGTAATGGACCTGTCAACCTTGTGTAGTCAACAGCATGAACCCCAGCCAAAACCTGGCTGTATCCTGATTAAAATCAGAGTGAGTGTACCATGGTCCATGAGCCTTAGTACAGACTAAAATACAGGTATTATGCCAGTCACAATGCTGACACTACCACACAATCTGCTCTCCAATGCCCTATAACCATGCACCAGCTTAGACAGCTTGCTGAGATGGGTCCATCAGAGACTGAAGAACCTTGTATTGCACTGCTGCCTTCTGCACTAGCTTGGTCAAAGCATCAGCAGGATTGTCAACCCCAGGGATATGCTCAATATTGGCCAAGGAGGACAACTCCTTAAGAAGGAGATAATCCAAGTCCCTACTTCTGGCCATCTGCCTGTGCACAAACTGCACCATCCCCATGGAGTCTGTTTTTAGAAGAGTGGTAACCTGAAGTGGCCAAGGAGTGTTAGAAGTCATCTGATGAAGCAACTCCTTCAGATAAAGGCTTGTGTGAATGCCTTCACAAATAGCCCTGCATTCTGCCACATCACTGCTGACAGCCACCCGTTTGTGCAGGCGACTAAACCAGCTCACCAAACTCCCCAGGCCTTCCTGTCTGAGCACAAAGAGCCCTGCAGCCCTGCCCCTGACCTTGGAGACCTGCCTGCTGTCCATTGAGCTATCCACATACAGCTCCATGCAAATGGGTTGTGATAAATCCACTGCAGACAACAGAATGCCAGATGAAGCCCTGACCTGATCAGCCACCTTGGCAGACCCTAGCTCCACCAGCATGTCATCAGGCAACCTGGCTATGACCATAAGGTCTGGCCTGGAAATGCCTGCCACCCAAGCAACCATGCCCCTCACCATGGGACACAGTGCCTGTGTGATGGTTGGAGGAAGCTTGCTAATGAGGGTCTCTTGATAGTCATTGCCCCCCACCAGCAGCATACGCCACTCCCCTCCCTTCTTCACCAGTGTGGCCTCCATGCCCACAAACAGCAGAGGCTCATTCTCCACCTGCCATTGCTCCCTACCCAGAGGAAACTTGGACTTAATGATGGAGATCAGCTCCTTAAGCCACGACGTGGGAGCTATCAGATGTAGGTCATCCCCGTGCAGCGAAGCATACACTGGCAGGCCTTCCCATTGCCCCAGAAACAGACAGGGGTCTACAGGAGAGACCTTCAAGTTGCAATGCTCCTTCAGGAAACGGTTGAGAGTCTCCCTCCAGATTATTGGACTTGACCTCAGGCCCTCCAGGCCCTTGAGGATTTTAAGGAACTCCGTGTGGATGTCCCTTTTCCATACAGCAGGCACCCTAACATAGAAAGGCGTCTTGCCCTCCCACTTTTCCTGTGCCACATCTGCATCACCCTCCAGAAATGCCCTCTTGAAGTCTATCACCACTGAGCCATAGTCCAAGCCCTTGTTGAGAAGGCCTAGAAAGACACACAGCAGCAGCCTCCAAGTATCATGCAGCATGCCAGGGGTATACAACTCCTCAGCAGTGCACTCACCAGTACCCTTGAACTCATTCAGCACTGGCCTGACATGTGGTACCTTGACCCCGTCCACCTCCTTCATCTTGATGACAAACTTGAGCTTGAGTAGACGTCGTGCAGGAGGCAGGTCATTGACAGGTTCCACGCATTTCTTGGAGATCCAGTCCTCCCCAGATTTAATCAGACCCAGTGTGACCTGGGGACACATAATGGGAGAGGACATGAGCTTCACCAGGCCTTGGTAGTTGATAGGGCTGTGTCCAGCAAGTGAGTGAGGACCAATGCCCAAACTGCTTGGATGACTAGCAGCTGGCAGTATGAGGTCATCAACCAAGGGCTCCTGCCCCTGGCACACTTGCACACGCTTAACCGTCCTGGTTACTGCACGTGATAGGTGAGTGGTCCTGAAATTAATCAGTGGGACCTGACCAGCCCCTTCCTTAGTCAGGAGAGAGGACGTGATCACTACCCCATCCTGGCATAGGAAATTCTGCCCCAGAAGAGCAGGTCCTTGATAGCCCTCCAAGACACAAAAAGCAGTGTCCTGTCCAAGGATAGGAATGAATACCTCACCCAGTACCTTCACGTGTACCCCGCCACTGAAGTCAGACACAAACTGATAGCTGGGTTCAGACATGCTGTACCCTGCTGCAGCCCTGGTCCCAATAATGGAGACCTGAGAATTAGTGTCTACCTCTAAGGCAGTGTCCAGCCCCAGATTGCCATGCCACCTGAGCTTGGCTACCTTGGGCTGCTTCTTGGCCCTTTGTAGAGCCCCAATCAATCCAGCCAAACTTGTCCCCCTGGGCTTGGTTAGTGCCTTGGGCTTGACAGTTGACTCCCCAGCTGTTGACCTTGCAGCCTGTTCAACAAGTACCTCTGCAACCTGGCCAGGGCTGACAGATTCCCCTGCAACAGATGTGGTCGTTGCGTCAGTGATGTCACCTGGGACCTGAAAATCCTGCAGATCCTGTGAGCCTTGTGCCTGACTGCCCTCATTCATCAGGTTAGGCTTGACATATGACCAACTCAGCCGGTGTACATGCTTTGGTTCGTCCTCCATGCTGACCAAGCATGCGTGGCTAGCTTCATCAACCTGGGTAACCACCCCAGGACTCCAGCTACCACGTTTGCCATAAAGGCTAGGTTCCTTCCAAGCTAGGACCTTCTGACCCACTTGTGGCTCCAGCATCTTCCAACCCCGGTCCTTCTCCCTCAGCTTGGCAAAGGTGACATGTGCAGCATGTTTCCAGCCCTCCAGCACATGTGGTGGGCACAGGCCATGATATAGACCCATTGGGCTGACAGCAACTCCATCATAGTAGAAGTTAACCCTGCTGTTCAGCTGCTGCTCCACGTTCCTCAGCCATGCACTCCTGACAAGTGCAGGTGCAGACAAGGGTACCCAGTCTTCAGAGATGATCAATTTCTTGACCTCCTGGATTGCCCTCTCGATAGCACCCTGCTGCCCATGAGCCTCCCTAGGTGTAACCAGCAACTCAGGAAGGGTAGGATCACCCTTGAGATGCTGAAACTGCATGTCCACCTGGATCCTTGTGGTAGGAAACTTGGCTCTTACATTCTGCAGGGCAGCCAGCAAGTACCTGTTCTTCATAGAAGGTAAATGCTCCAGCACCTTGTATTTCGTGTACCTGTCCACGCACACCAACAGTTGCATGCCCCTGATGTGTTGGATATCACACTGCAGATCACCAATGCTCTGAGGTAGAGCTTTGGCATGTGATTTCCTGGGCTTGTTGGAGGACAACTGGCACTTACACCGTGAGGCAGCTTGCTGACACGCCTTAAGAAGGGGTGCCCTGCCCATACGGAAGGCAAAGTTGTTTGACAGAGAAGTGGCATGCCCAAACATGTTGTGGATTCGGGCACCCAACTCCTGGTACACAGAGGAAGCAGTCCCTGGCACAGTCAGGACTGTGCTGTCAGGTTGTCCAGCATCACCATGCTGACTTCCATCCTGTTCTGACTCAGAGCCTGAGTCACCCTGCTCATGCCCAACACCTGGACCGCCAGCAGGGACCACATGCATACCACCAGAGGCCTTCACACCCCTCTGTGGTTGTACATTGGTTTCTCTCAAAATGAGAGGTCCACCCTCGTGCCCAGCACGAGGATGCATAGGGTCAGACATACTTACAGCTGCATCAGCTGTCAAGGACGTCTTCATAGGAACCTGTACCTCTCCAGGTGACCTGGGGCCACACTGAACCTGGAGATCACCCTCTTGTTGCCCAGATATAAAATCTGCATTGGAGCACCTGGCCTCCCCCTTGGGTGAATTAAGGTGTGTAGGGGTTGCCTCAGACAGTCACTGCTCCTTGTTGTCTTCTTGCTGACTGCCCTTTGAAGGCTGGCCTGCCTGGGACTTGTTGTTGTTCTTCTTGTTGTTGTTGTTATTCTTGTTGCTGCCCTGGCCCTGGGACTTCTTGAAGCTGGGACACTCCTTCTTGATGTGCCCCCACCCCTTGCACAGGTAGCATTGTATCTTGGACTTGCCCTGGCCACTGCCCCCATTGTCAGACGCGTTGCCCTGCTTGGGCTGACCACCCACCCGCCTGAACACCGACTTGGAGTGTGACCTCCTGTCAGAATCAGGTGAATGATCTCCCTTGCGCTTGTGATGGTTGCCCCTACGCCCTCCTTGGCTTCGGTCAGCCTCAGACGTCTTGGAGCCACCCTGGGTACGCCCGCCTGCCTGGGTAGGAGTCGGTGGCCGCGAGTTTGCTCAGTTGGCCAAGGCATTCAAGTGAGCAAACTTTCGGCGCGCAACGCGCGGCTTGTTCAGGAACTACGGCAAATCGAAAAATGCCTAGGCACTTTTGGATTCGCCTAGGCAGGACTAGATCTCAAATCTAAAAATGCCTAGGCATTTTTTCCGTGAACTAGATCTGAACAGCAACGAATTGGTCGCAATAAAAATGCCTAGGCATTTTTAGATTTGCCTAGGCACTTTTGGATTCTCCGTCCTTTCTGAACAGCCGCGCATCAGTCGCAACTACCGTTGTAGCGAGGCATTTTATGCGTGCTCGGCATTTTGGGTTTAACGGACTGCACTGCACTTTGAATTCAAACAGGTGAAAGCAACTGTTGAACACGTTTTAAGGTGAGATCGGTGGGTGAGAACAAGCGGAAATGGCTGACACAATGGGCACCGAAACCATGCAATTATGCGGGGGTGGTTGCGAAAACATGGTTGGCCCAGTCCACAAGTGCACGTGCGGCAAGTGGATGCATGTTTTTTGTGGTGTCGGCGTGGGAGAAGAGGGTTTTGGACAGACAATTCTGTGCAAGGAATGCTGCGGCGATACGAAGGTCGCCAGGAAAGTCGCTCCGAATGACCTGGGCAATCAGCCTGATAGCGCGAAAGGAATCGACAAGAGGGCTGCTGATGACAAAGAAGCCCACTCTGATGGGGAAGAAGATGCTGAGGAGGCTGAGGATAGGGCCCTTCTAGCTGGGGACATGGCCATATTGGAAGGAACTGACCTTAACGAACTGGACCGTGCCGTTTTAAGTGGGAAAATGAAGCCCATGACAACTAAGGAGCAAGCCGGGACGGCGACCAATGTATTCAAGGGCACCAGAAAGCAGGTACAGGGCGAAGTATTTTTGAAATCAGGACAGGCTGCCTGCTGCGGACTTTCGTTTTGCGGTATATAGCGGTCATGCATTCGCGGGAACTCGCAGGTTTCTTTAGCGCAGCATCCTTCAGTTAGTGATTCCTTTTTGCACTTCAATCTCTGCGGTGCTGCCACCACGCGGGTTGCACAGGGATGTGCTGGAGATGAGGGAGGCGACGGCGATGTCTATGCCAAGTGCGATGGTGATAGCGACGGTGATAGCGATGGGGATAGCGACGGCGATGGTGATGCCGATGGCGTCGCAAATCAGCAGCAAGATGGGAAGGCATCCGATACGTCCCATGAAACGAGAAATCAGGTAAAGAACGGCATAGTATGAAATCACGACATCGTGGCGACTTTAGTTAGTGGCTGTTTTGCAAATTTGTAAATTGCGGGGGGCAGCTTTCGACATGTTTCTTTGTTGCTGCATGTTTATATGTGCATGACGTATGTGCATTCATGCATTATGTGCAATCATTCATTGGTGCTGCCGGAACGCGTTACTTGTTACAGGGATGTGCCGGATCTGAACAAGGCGACAGAGATGCCGACACCAAGGTCGATGGTGTCGGCGATCACGTTGATGGTCAAACCGATGCCGATGCCAGTGACCATGGCCATGCCCACGGCGATGCCAAGGGCAATGAACATGGCCATCAACATGCCCATGGCAGTGGCCAGGGAGTGGCTGCGGGTGATGCACTGCTGCGTTCAGCTGACATCAACCAGGATTGTTCTGGGACAGCACCTACCATCGAGCGCGGCTCCATCTTTGCAAGTGCACGACCCCAAGCGACATACGTAGTCGTTTCAGTGGTTGAAGGTGCAGGCTTCTTCATGGCCAAAACCACAGTCTCCAACCTGAAGGGCCTTAAGCAACGCTCGAGTCAGCGCCCCATCATTGATGTAATGACCCCTGTGGTGTTTGTCAAGCTGCCCCTTGATGGCAAAGGCATGCCTTTCACCCAAGCTCTTGACGGAAACGGCAAGCCCTACGCGATGCCACCTGGGCCAGCTAGGGATGCCACCTTGGCAAATGGTGAAGGTCTCTTGGCCACGCTTGATGTGCAGCAGTTCTCCAAGTATCCGGCTGCGTTCTGCCGTGTGGGCAATGATTCAGCCCCTTTTCCTTTCGATGAGGCACCGGGATGGCAGTCTTCTCGCCCTGCAAAGGTGCCCAAGCTGGCATCACCTGTGCCAGCATCTCCAGCTGCCAGGCGTGCATCACTCACGCCAGGAAAGCCGGCTGCCCACAGGCGTGCATCCCTCGTGCCAGAATCGCCTGCCAAGCGTGCTTCACTCACACCGGAACTGCCAACTGCCAAGCATGCCCGCAAGGATAGAAAAGCATTCGTGGATCTTACGAACACAGAGACGCAATCCAAGCCTACAAAAAAGCCTAAATCAGAAGACTCACTTGGTGGCATGGGCGACGACATCATGGGCAAGGGCAAGGGTAGCGAGGGCAAGGGCATGGGCTGCACTGGCACGCAGGATGCCAACATGGGCATGTTTGGCATGCAGGGCATGAATAGCATGGGCACAGATGGCACGAGTATGGTTGGCATGGGTATGAATGGCACGGGAATGGGTGGCATGGGCGGCATGGGCAGCATGGGTGGCATGGGCATGGGCATGGGCATGGGCATGGGCATGATGGGCAGCATGGGCATGGGCATGGGCATGGGCATGGGCATGGGCATGGGCATGGGCATGGGCATGGGCATGGGCTTGGGCATGGGCATGGGCATGGGCATGGGCATGGGCATGGGCATGGGCTTGGGCATGGGCATGGGCATGGGCATGGGCATGGGCATGGGCATGGGCATGGGCATGGGCATGCCAGGCATGCCAGGCATGGGGGAATGGGGGGCATGGGGGCATGGGGGGCATGGGGGGCATGGGGGTATGGGGGGAATGGCAGGCATGGGGCCGGGCATGGGGGGAATATTAATGGGCATGGCAAACTGCAAATTAAAGGAACATTAAGAATGGCACTACAAAAGTGCTTACAATATGTATCATGACTCAGCTGCAAATGGTGTGAGCTTGCATGAATTATTACTTGTTTCACTGAAATTATTCCAAGGAGTTGTTACAACTGGCATGGCATTTGTTTAGAATCAACGGCTGCCTCCCAAGCTCAGGCAGCCAGGAATTCAGGCTTTTGTACTAGACCAGCGGGAATAAGGGGGGGGGGGGGGGGGGGGGGGGGGTTGACGGAATAATTGAATGGGCTAGGCCAAAAGGCTAATTGTATGCAGTTATTTCGTTGATTTTACGTTACTTTGTGAGTTTGGCACCCAAGTGAGCAAACTCTTGGCCAACTGAGCAAACTTGCGGCCACCAGCTCTAGCCTTCACTGCTGGCACTCCACCCTCAAACAGCTCCTCTGCCTCGAGAGCTTGTTTAATGATGACCTTGTAGGCCTTCAGGGTAGAGTGTGGGGCACACATGACTTTTAAGGAGCCACGTGTCGCCTTATCCAGCCCAGAAACCTTGAGCCAGTTGGTTAGGGCTATGTTATCAGCGACATTAAAGCCGTGAGCCCTGCCCTCCTCAACCATCTTACAATAGTTGAGAAAGTTCTGGATCAGGTCCCCCTTAACCTCCCACCCTTGGTACTTGTCCTGCCAATGGATGCCGACCTTCTTGCGTTGGTCCTCCAGCAGCTCCTTCAGCTCAGCCACGTACAGTGCCCAGGCCTTATTGGCCTTTTTGCACTCTCTGGTTAGGTCCTTAATCTGGTCAGTACACTTGCCAAAAGTGCTACTGCCTATCCAGATTTGATAGTAATTTGTACCACCGTACAAGCTAGGGAACCCTTCCAATCCCTCCACAAACTCTTCAGCCTGCTTAGGCTTGGAGTCTGAGGTTACAGGCTGCAACTGATTGACAATTAAAAGACCCTGTGTGGTAAGATCAAAGCCATGAATAGCTTGTGCATTATTATTATTGTGAGGAAGGTTGGTAATCTCTCCGGTAAGCCCCACGTCATCTACGTGAGCGGTTCCACTACCAGCACCCCCATTATTATTCCCACTGGCTGGACCCTTGCTACGGCGTCCCTCAGCCATCCTGCACTACCAGCTATTCAAAGAACACCTTAACAAAGCAGCAGAAAATATGTACAAAATTTTTGTGTCGCCACTGCCGCCTGCGCCGGTGTCGCTGCCGCCCCGCGAAATGCCGCTGAAAATTCGACAAAAAAATGTCGACGAGTACTGCAGAAGAAAATTAGGCCGACTGGTAGTCAAGGCCCCTGAAGTCGCAGTACGTGTATACGAACTCACGATCCTCCATATCCAGCTCCGGACCTGCACCGGTATGAATTAAAACCGGCGTGCTCCCCGCCGCGTAAGTTGCGACGCGCCGACGCGCGACGAGGCGCAGAGGATGTGTAAAGATCGTCAATAATTCCCACCCCGCGGGAATCCACTCTCGCACAGAGGCGAGAAATGCCACCAGGTTAATTAAAACCTGGCGCTCGCGACTGCGTACGCCGCGAGTGAGCAGCGATAACAGCGCGAGATCCTGAAACAAATTTGTTGACACCGCCGGCGCGCCCCCCGTGCGTAGCGATGCCCAGTTTTGCAGGTTTCTCTGGTAACCGGTGAGTGAAGAGAGGACGTTGTCCAACTCCTCAATGGCAGTCGTGACTTCGGTCACCGACCGCAAACCTCCCCGCACCTGGACCGTAAATGTCGATAAAATGTTTCGAATCTGGTCCAACAGGTTGCGGATTGCCGGCACCAGTGCTGGCAAATCGGGGTCCTCGGGGTTATCCCCGAGCAATGCGTGAGCTGCACGCTGCTGACGATGAAGCTCGTCGAGCGAGACCGTTACTTCGTCGAGCAATTGCTGCCACGACGGCACCGTCGGTCTTGACGAAGAACCAGCCGGCGGAGCGGCTATTTCCTCATCGTCCGGAATCCGAAATTCTTCCGAATTTGGCATCTTTTTGACAGAGCGTGTAATACGAGTTGTGAGGGTAAGAATGCCACGAATTCCGCCATGGTTCTTGCAGGAAGTTGCCTTTATTAACAATCAGGAAACACAGACGTAAGTCACGTCACTTCCAAGACTGCACGCAGCACAGACGACAGGGTCGCAGTGCCAAGAGAACGTGCACGCAAGAACTAGCGTCCCGGTGCGACCAAGTCACACATATAGCTTGCTAGGGACGCGTCCAAGTATTCAGCTGCACTGTCACAGCTGAACTGTCAATCAATTGATTACACAGACTCTGGCACGCCTTTGGCGCGCAGATCTATCAATTGTCCATACGGCTAGTCCTGTGGACCTATCCGTACACTAGTCAGCATCAATTGTCTCATAGGTCCTGGCGCGCTACAGTGCGCCTACCTATCAATTGACCATCAAGTCCTGTACAAGTCCTGTCAACGTCCTGCGGACTATCAAAGTGACACTTGTACATCCTGTGTCCGTACGCGCCCACAGTGGCGCGCCGGGTACTGTCGGCACAGCCTAGGAAACGTCATAACTTTTACGTTCCTTAACCAAATGAGGCGTTCAAGGTGCCGTTGGAAAGAGCGTAACAATCTCTATCCATCTAACGTAAATCCTTTACGTTAACTCATACAGCCTCTAAAACTTATCACCATCACACTATGGCAGGTCAACTGACTGAGGGAAGCATCTAAGAATGGTGTTTTAGGAAGGGGCCAGGCCATGGTCAAGAAAGAGCATGAATAATGAAGAAAGAATGTGCTACACAAGCTAGAACGTATATATAAACGTCAAACATCGACAAGAAAACGATAACTCAGCTTTACCTGGCATGGCTGGCATTACCTTGGCCCAGGCGGTGGCCGCAAAATGGCGCATTTCGGCACACCAAAGTTGTGCAGCATGGTCGCTAGATTCGACGATTTCTGGCCACCCTTGCACGTTTACGACTACAAATCATCATAAAAATTACAAAGAAACCGATATATCCCTGAAAATACGCCGGAAAGTTATTGCTGTCAACGTTTCTATCGTCCGGCCTGATCGCAGTTTTTTCCAGCAAGAACGCTGCCGACACCTATCAAATGGCATTCCCGCGAACCAAAAATTGGCCTGTATCATCTTTAGGACGTATAAAATCAATTTCCTGAGTTTGGTCAGAAAATTCGAACGAAAACGTAAATGCCATGCGTGTGCGCAAGCCGCCATGGCCAGGTCGTCGTTTTCCGGAATGCACGTTCTACGTGAAAAAGTACCCTGACCCCTTGTACTTTGACCGGCCAGAACACCTCTATAACTTTGTCAGAAGTATGCAAACCCTAGTACCATGCTGTGAGGAAAATTATAAACTTTCGATCTTCTCAGCTAAACTTTTCCTAATTCTCAATAGTTTTCGCGGCATTTGGTCCCCCGAGAAGGGGCCGACGTGTCGGCTGTAACTCAGTTTTAGGCGGAAAATCGGCAGCCAGACCATTTAGGGGTTAAGCATGTCCGCCCAGGTCGGGACATGGGAGGAGCATCGCCGCGGCCAGGCCAGCAGGGGCTGGCTTGGCGGCAATGTCCTTCACCGCCTGGGCGGTGAGGCCAGTGCGGTGTTCTGCAGGACCTCGATCATTGGCGATGGCATTGTCCTTGAGGCGCTGCATGGTTGATGTCGCGGAGCTGGGCGGTGATGGCCGGAGTCAGTGGAGGCCGGGAGGCGGAGGGGGGGGGGCGGAGGCGATCGAGGAGGGTGGCGGTGGCGGTGGGGATGGTGCATGGGGAGCTTAGCAGCCAGCGTGCGACCCAGAGCTGCCACATCTGCAGCGAGGGGCGTCACGTGCTGTGAGATGGCTGCGTGGATCGAGGTGGAGGAGGAGGGTGGATTCGGTCAAGGGGATGGGTTGCCAGAGGTCCGCGGAAGCACGCTGAAGGATGGAAAAGAGGGCGGCAAGCTGAAGGCGCGGTCGCGACCAGCCAGACAGGTCAGGTGCGCGGGGCTGGAACTGGCCGTCAGCCTGGCTGCGGAAGCATTTGTGGCATTGGAGGCGCTGGCACAGGTCAAGAAGGGAGGCATACGACCCATAAAATAGGAGCTCCAGTATCCGGATGTGTGGCCTGTCGAAATAGCCGGGTCTGTTGACGTCGAAGGTGGAAAATAACCCGTCAACGTCAAAGTCGTACTCAGACCAGCTAGGTTCAGTTGCATGGGCGGCTGCGTTTGGGCTCAGGCGAGGCTGAAGGCGAGGCATGAAGCCCGGGAGGGTGCGGGGCGACCACCAGTGCGCGACTAGTGTCACCGCTGCCTGCCGGACCTGAGGGCGAAGCTGCAGCCGGAGCTGCAGACGTATTTTCATTGCCTAGCGCAGCCGCCAGGCTGCGTTGCGTCGAGGAGCGTTTGCTCGCCATGATATTGCGTAATAGCTTCGGAAAATTATATCAGCATGTGCGTCTTAGAAAGACGAAGCGATTGTGATATTCACAGCTGAATTCGGTGCTCAAACGTGAAAGTTATTATGAGCCCCGCCGTCAGCCATGGCTACCTCGTGGCTCGTGGCTCGTGGCTCGTGAGAAGCCATGCCCTAGCTCTAATGTATAGCCATAATGATCTTCCCCCCCATGACAGGCTCCCCCTTAGCTGGGCATAGCTTGGTAGATCATGGGGATGCAGGTGCCCTGCTGCACCTAGAGCAAGTGTTGTTTGCATTCCAACCCTTGCAGGAAGTAGCTCAGAATGTATTAAAAGCCATATCAAGGAGACAACCAGTGCAGGCCAGAAATCGGGAGAATCCGGACCATGGTAGCTCAAGCCTGCCGTTATTATCTTGTCCGCGTGTTCGAGTCGTTCAGGATGATGAAGATGAATGGTGATGGAAATGTGTATCCTTGTGCATTGAAATTATGGCTGGCTTACGTGTAGAGCGACTAGATGACCTAGACGGTGGGGCCGGAAACAACAATTGCTTGATCAGGGTGTGTGTTTAGAGCCTAACTGGCCGGGAGTGTCTAGTGGTGAGCACCATTGCTGCAATCGCTCTCCCACCATTTACGAGGAAATACCCGCAAATGGAAAACCACTGAAAAGGTCTAGCTATAGTCAGTCATCACGTTAGCCATGCCATGATTCCAAACGTCCAAGAACTGCACACGGTGCAAAGGCAAAAGGCCGGAGGACAGCAAGTGCTTTCAAATGTGCGGCGGGAACCAAAAGCCCGCGTATGCCAGAAAGCATCGTGTTGCTGCAGCGACGCAACGATGTGGACAACGAATCCAGTGCCAAGCTCGGAACGGCCGCAAAGGAGATCTGGCATCACAGGGTTCAGATGTGCGGAGATGACCATGCAATCCAGCCGGTCCACGACCTGTTTGTAGAGCTTGTGCCAACAAGGGGCAGCACCGAACAGATGTGGGTGATGTTGCGAAAAACACCGGACTTGACGGAGCATAATGTCTCGGTCATAGTCTTTGACCAACAATCGATGCAAGAGTTCAACAAGAGTTGTGATGAAATCGACACCATAAGAACAAAGACGGAAAAAACGATGTAACTGAGAAAGAACAACACCATATTTTGCTGTGTGGGAAAGGAGACTGTGAATATCGGGGTAACGAATAAAAGGAATTTGCTGGTATTTAGGATCCTTGCGCTTATCATAGACAGCCGTATGCCAGCCGGCCCTTCTTGTTATGGGAAATGCCCCTTCTCTGGCCGGATATGTGCTACATATACTCCCGACGGAGTTATGTTCCTAATTAATTAATTAATTAATTAATGGGGGGGCTGGGCCGCCTCTCCGTGATTTGGAAAAAGATTATGGACAAGGCCAAGCATGGGCCCAGGTCATAGTAGAGGATGACCCCCCTGCAGTGGGGAAGCCGCGCGCGTTTGCACATGTGGGCGGCATGCTAGACAAGATCCCTAGGGTCGCGAGCACCATGCATAGATATAGAATAGGATTGTTTTGTAGATAGCTTAGACCGGTAGGATTGCGTGCACCCATCCATTCATCCATCAGGTTTAATGCTCCGTGACTCCCCAACGGGAGCACGAGTTTAATTAATTGATTAATTAATTAATGGTAGCTCGAGCATGCTGTTATCTTATCCGCGTTTGTCGCTCGAGTCGTCCATGATGATGGAAATAAATGGAGGTGTTACAGCACGTAACAAACTGCGTTAAAAAATATAAATTAAATTAAATTATAACATGACTCCGGTGGGAGATCATGTAGCACATATTCCCTTGCACTGGATGGATGGAAGTGGGCGAAGCTACGAAACCGGACTATAAAGCTAACTCTAATCTAATCTAATCTAGAAAACCCTAACTCAGTGCTCTACTTGAAGCAAAGCGCCCCCTATGTAGCTCTTGCAGGGGGAAGGGGCTTTGCCCACAGGAGCTGGCGTGTGAGCCTGGCTGGACAATCGTCTTCCACCTCAAGATTCTTGTTCTGCATAGCAGTCCTAGCAAGAGATCGGAGGGAGTGAATGCGGTGTTCAAAGGGAGCTGGGACCACGAGGTCGGACAGCAGCAATTGCTGTGTAAAGTTCATGGCAGGTTTGTAAACCTATCTTTAATTCTAGGAATGTCCTTGGGGCCAGGCCAGGTCAGGATATGCCGCCCCGCCAGGTTGGCCAAGCCGCTGGGGGGCGGCCAGACCGAGGTCGGTGTCTACCTTCAGACTGGTGCGAGCACTGACCTACCAGATGTCCTACGAATGCAATCCTAGCTACGCTGCCAAATCTCGTCCGAAATGCGAGGCATACCCTGATACAACGACTCTAATGATCTATGTGTGGAAAACCCTACATTCAGGACCTGTCGAAGCATCCTGGAAACCGTGCCGCCCCAGCCTGGCGGCCAGCGTGTCCATGAGCCGTCCAGGCCTCGACACCATAGGTGAGCCCCGGGCGTGAGGACCGGCAGGACCTTGATGAGCCTTCGTTCGCGGTGCTCGCCCAGGTCCTTCGAGTGCCAGTAGGTTTTGAGCGAACGGAGCCGAGCCCAGGTCAGGCCGATGCGGGTGTCCACATCGTCGACGGTGTCGGGGAGCATGCTCCCCAGCAGTTTGAAGCGATCACGAAACAGGATCTCCGTCCGGCCCGTCTATAGCAGCCGGCGGGGCTGCGGCGGGGCACTCAGTGGTAGCCCTGATGTCCAAAAACCAAATGTCCTCATTTGAGGACATAGTCCTCGTTTGAGACGGGGGGGGTCAGGGGCGCGGTTTTGGCGCCAAATTTGGTCCTAGGGTCACTTGGTGGGTTTTGGCGCGAAACTGGGATAGGTACTGAGCGCGCCAAGCCCCTGGGGTCGACAGGGGTCGACCGTACCTGGAAAATATGAGGCGACGAAAAGTACCTACAATAGCAAGAACATCGCAATGCAATCGAGTGTTTTGTCGAGTGGCGGCTATGGGGTCGTGCCAGTTCCGAGGCTTGCCTGAATGTTATAGGGCATTATTTTGCCCCGGACGAAGACAGCATTTTAGATCGTAATCTAGTGATTTCGAAGATGCTATTCTTCACGTGCAGGTGCTTTGTATATGTCGAAAATTTTGTTCATGAACGGATTTTGGCATTGTTGAAGAAAATCTGAGAGCTACGTAGATCGCATGATAGGTCAGTTCGCAGTTCGGTTTTACAATTTCTTTTTCCGACCAGGCGCTGCGGATATCGCGAGTATGGGTTATGGTACGCTTCTGGGCTTATGGGCGACATGGGGAGAAGAGGGACCTGGGCAGGTGCATGCGTCAAAGAGTCTCTATTTTTTCGTCGTGATGTCGCAGTCGCGCCTGGCGAAAACCAGGGCGAGCGCGAGCCATATTTTTCTTTTGCCGCAAGGCTGGGTGCTTCCCACGCGTCACCGTCCTTTAATATATATTTCTTGAGCTGGCCCGCGCAGCTGGCGGCCTGGGCGCACGTCAAGAGCAAGGTTCCGACTGTCATTCTCAACCGCATCGTTCTAAGTAAGCGTGTTAAGCGGATTGTAACCTATAACTCTCGCAGACGTGATAATTCCGGTTGCTTTCAATGCCCAACTTCGTGGTTTTGATTACGTTTATGTCCGGGGAATAACGGAAGTTTGCTGGGCAGTACTTTCTTTTCCCGCTGCGTCACTGAAAAGGTAAACGGCCTTGCGTTATCAAAACAGCAGCGACTAGAAGTCGCTGTGCTTCATTGCGATGTGGTAGTTTGATTCAACACATATACTGCCTTGTTGCTGAGAAGTTTTTCAAGGCTTTCTGGTATGTTGCCCATATGTTTCTAATGCTTCAACTCATGTCCAAGTGATCAAGACTGGCTTGGAAACTTGAGCTTGTCATGTTTACATTGTGCTTGTGTTACAACTTGTGCCTCTTTGCAGTATATGTTTCATATATAACGTAAGGGTTCAGCATCATGGTTTAGCACCGTGGTGGCAGCCGAGCCTCTACCAACGATCATGGACCTAACCTTGGCGAGTATTTGCTTCATATTTCACTCGTTGGACTGAGCTAGCTTTACACCTGCTGTATGGCCTGCACCATGGTCCCTGGTTGCCAGTTACATTTTGTCCCCCCACCCTGGCAGGCTGCAGGGTCTAGGACTGCGAGGGTGTAACATAGACGTGTTGTGGGCACCCTGGGTGCATTTTCAGGGCCAGCCATGACCTGGCCATGCCTTCTTTCTTGGCATATTGTTGACTTGAGTGCTATTTGGTCACTCGCGTAGCGACCCCCCTACATTCATAAATCGTAAACAATTATACAATGAGCATATTTCATGGATGTTAAGCATTGCAACTCTTGAACATATCATAAATGAACATGGTTCCATACCGTACCCATGGATGTGTTGACATGTGTTAGTTATTACAAATGGTATCCATGCTTAAAAATGTCCTCATTTGAGGACATTTTCTTGGTGATTAGACACTGATCACCATCGCCTCAGTTTTGACACTGATCTCCAACCCCACCGCCCACGCTTCCAAGCCCAGACAGTCCAGCCAGCTGAATGTGCTCGGGGCGCTCGATGAGGGTGCCGGTATCACCATGCAGCATAAATCAGGTCGGACAGCTAGTAGGCAGTAGCCAGGGCCACCGCCTCCATATTCGCGATCGTTAATTAAGCTAGGATGTCCAAGCCGGGCCCGAAGCATGCAGTAATTAAGGGTGCCCGCGCCTGGCGCATGACGTGATCCACGACTATAATGAACAGATACATATGGGGACATGCAGGACGGCACAATTCAATGTTGTGGTTAACCTTGCCACACCCCGCGTGGTGAAGGGGGAATGGTGGGGTGGTGCCCTCCGCAGTCCGCACTACTGCCTGTGAGCCCTCAAATAGCCGGCGAATGGCAGCAATAAACGCTGGGGGCACATGACGATCCAGAGCTAGGATGGCCCAAAGAGCCTCCCAGAGGCCGTGTCGAAAGCCTTGATATAGTCAACAAGCATGAAGACCAGCGGAAAACCGGCATCAGGGCAAATGCGACGCACCTCCTCCATCATCCGGCGCGCCGCAAATACACGGCGGCATGACAGTGTTACATTGCATTGCGGCCACGACGGAAACCCATCTGAGACTCATGCACCCACGTGCGGGTCCAGCACGGCGCGGAGCCTGTGCAGCATTGAATGCGCATCAATTAAGACCTTCAGCGCGGCGCTCTGGAGGCCGACACCCTGATAGTTACCGGGGTCAGCAGCAGAGCCCTTGTTGTGTAGCATGACTCGGATATGGCCGTCTGCCACTCAGCAGGCGGCTAGGCTCATCAGAGATCGAGCAGGACTACGGTTGCAGAACGCCAGCAGAAGCTCCCGCACCGCCAGGTCAGGGCCGGTCTTCAGCAGCTCAGCCGAAAGGACGTACACCGTGGTCGGCACCCGGACCGTGCCGCGTCGTACCGCAGGCGAGCATGCAAGGGCGCCGTCCAGTTCCTCCAAAGTGCATGAAGGGGTGGATGACGTCGTTGGTGGCAAGGCAGCCCTCCTTCAAGGCGGGGACTTGGTAGTCCGCGGCCGAGGAGGGGGCCGGCAGGCGGCGGGGGGGGCGGTCCGGCAACACCGAGACGCGGGCGGCCGTCTCGGGATGAAGCGGCCGGGGGGGGGGGGCGATCGCCGGCTAGCCCGGCCCACCTGTCAAGCTAGGAAACATTGTGGGCCAACCAGCGGTCAAGGCTGACCGGCGCCGTACGTGCCGTCCCCCGTGTGCTCCACCGGGGTGCCGGCCAGTGCACCGGCTGCCGCCGAGCCGGTCGAGGTGGTACCACATGTCCTTGCCCTGGCTGGTTGCGAGCATGGCAGGCCTTGGCATCCGCGATGCACTGGGCCCGGCGCCTCTGCGTCCTGAGCATGTGCGTAGGCCGGCCTCCACAAGGGCGGCCTTGAGCACCGGTTTCACGGGGCGGCGGGCAAGACCTTGGGTCCTGGCGAGTGCCGGTAGAGCGGGCCGGGGCGTCGGCGGGGCATGACCGGCAGAACCGTGCCGGGCCGCCACGAGCAATGGGGAGCGGGCCGCAAAGCCTGCAAAAATGGCAGCCGGTTGGAAGCACCCTGGGCCATGCAGCGCGTCGACGTCCGCCTGGGCGTCCAGGGCCGCCAGGTACGCCCGTCGGCACCTGTTCCGCTCGTGCTCACTCAGGGTCCGCCCAGTCCTCAGGATCCCCACGGACCGGGCGTAGCGCGGTTCAGTCAGGACGGGACACTGCCCGGCGCGGCGCTTGGGGGCGTGGAACCGGAGCCGAATGGTCGCCCGCATGCAGCTGTGCTAACCGGTGGTCAGAGCACACTGTGCCGGTGGGCCGGTCGAACACTCGAGTATCCAGTGCTCACCGAAGTGGCACTTGGGCTGCCGTACCACTGACGTAGTCCAGACAGGCCTGGCGATCGTTAGGCCCCCAAAAAGTGACCAAGTCCTGTGAGGGATGCTTGGAAGTGGCAGTTGACAGCAACCATCCCGAGCGCTATCCCGCAAAAAGGCAGAAAACAAGGAGGCGTTATCGTTAGCAGCCGTGCCGGCAGGCGCAAAGCGACTGCCACATGCCAGCAGTGCCCACGGGGAGCGTGGCGTTGGCGTCGAGAAGCATAACCAAGAAGTGGCCGGTACAAGAACAAGGCCGGGGTTGCCTGCCGACCCCGGCAACTACAGAGGGGTGTGCATTCAAATTGCCCCCCTCAAGCTTCTTATGCGGCTCATCCTGAACCGCCTGCGCACGGCCCTGGACAGTCACCTCAGCGAGGGCTCAGCACGGCTTCCGTTCAGGTCGCAACACAGTACAGGCGCTCTTCGCTACTCGCCGACTGGTGGAGGAACTGCAACGCCTTCAGCCTGGTGAGTCCCCTTTGCACCTTGTGCTGGTGGACTTCATCAAAGCCTTCGATTCGGTTTTCTGGCCTGCGCTTTGGGACATCCTCGAGTTGTTCCGGATCCCCCGCCCCCTTATTATTGCTGTCATCCGCAACCTGTATGAAGGGTCCACCACTTTCGGTGCGCACTTCTTATGGGACCACGCCCCCATGCCCTTTACTGAAGGGTGCAGGTGTGGCATGCAGGGCTGCGCACATCAATCCGACGCCGCGCCAAAGTGTCCGCGGCAATTCCGGGGTGAAATTGACGAAATTCGGTGCGCGCGGGAGATGTTGAGTGCAAATTTCATTGCGAAGGCTATGGTGGCGTGAAAATTTACTGTGCAGGAATTACGAAGCCATTTTGTACCGGATTTCGCTTGTTCGATCGGCATTCACGTAAGGAAATTTATTCTGGAAAAAAAACGTTCGAAAGCGGTTCTTTTTTTGGAGGGTGCGACGGCAAACAGGCATGCAGCAGTGGCCATGCAGTTTCGCACGCCGCGCACAGCTACCCGTGTGTTTTCAAGGTAAGCTCCAGAGTGCGCTTCTGGTGGGAGGGCACACTTTCGAACGATTCCTTATATCATTTCGAAGAAGTTTAGTGTTGGAATTCCCTTAATTTTGCGTTTCCATGTTGCACGCAATTTCCCCGTAAAAGTCAGAATTATAGGAGCGCTGACAGGGGCAAAAGTGCATGTCGTGGATTGAATCGCTTTCACCCCATTTCTTGCAGCTTTATGACTTCCACTGGGCAGAGCAACATTGTCCACTGCATAAACTGCGGGCGGGGCTCGCTGCCGACGTCGCTGGTGTGCCCGGGGTGCAACAAAGATAACAACCAGGTGTACTTCCAGCGCAGAAAGCCCTACCTCGTCGCCATAAACCGGCGTATCTATCGCGGATTAACCCACCATCCGCAGGCTAACAAGCGCTTCACCATCTATCCCTTTCCGGAGGCCAATCAAGTTTCGTTCAAGTGGCCAGCCGGAGCGGCTGCTTAGGTTTTAGCGGACAAGTGTTCGAAGCGCGTCATTGGTGAATTACTTGGGAACTTGGGTTTCCCCGCGAAACTCCAACCGCACGTTCAGATTTCCAAATCTCAAGTAAAGTTCGGCGCAACTTTCTGAACGGGGGCAGTTGACGAGCAGCATTCCTCCGGACGAATGAATTGCGTTCCATACTTGCGCAAAATTTTGAAAGGTAGCTTGCGTGCAGCCCTACTAAAATTTGCGCGGACGTTCAGATTTCCAAATCTCGGGTAAATTTCGGCGGAACTTTCTGAACGGGGGTAGTTGGCGGGCAGCGTTCCTCCAGACGAATGAAATGCGTTCCATACTAGCGCAAAATTTTGAAAGGTAGCTTGCGTGCAGCCCTACTAAAATTTGCGCGAAGTGTGGGACTGAAAATTCGTAACGGAAACTTTTTGGTAGTTGCCGTCACTTCCTTTTGTGCAAACGTGTGGGAGTGAAAATTCGTAACGGAAACTTTTTGGTAGTTGCCGTCACTTCATTTTGCGCGAGTGTTGGGCTGAAAATTCGTAACGGAAACTTTTTGGTAGTTGGCGTCACTTCCTTTGGTTCGACTGAAAATTCGCTGAAATTCGCTGAATTCGTACCGTAGCCTAATTTTTAGTACCTCGAAGTGACGGGGCACCTAAAAATTTGCCCACAAGTACACTTGGCAGCGCGCTCACTGGGAAAAATTGTACAGCCGCTCCGGCGGGCCACTTGAACGAATTGTAATCGGCGGCCGGAAGGCGGCCTTCCGGGCAGCACTGGGCAAACTGGGGCCGTTAACGCACGACAGCGTCAGGAACTCTGCTGCGTACCCCGGAATATCGTACAAGAAGATCACGCGTGAAGTCACGAGCCTGACAGAGCTGCAAACGCTGCTGGAGCACGCCTGCGAGGACAAGAAGGAGTGGGCAGGCGCCAAGCTGATCAAGAGCAGCGTTTCAGTGGTCGTCCCCCCCCTGTATCTAGAGTGGCACAGCAATTTCTCTGAAGAGGAGAGCCTGCAGGTGCGGTATTCATACATGCTCCTGAATGTGAGGGGGAACGTGGTGTATGCAGTTGATCACCCTTTTGAAGTGTTGGCAGAGAAGTGGAAGCTAGTGGATGCTGAGAACCCCAACAAGGAGCATGCCTTGAGGGAGGGGGTGGCAGCAGCACGTGTCATCTTGCAAAGATACACGGCTAGGAAGGTGTTGCACGCTGCACATCACTGCCAATGCTTCCTGCCTGCGTGCATTACCCCCGGTGCTAAGGAGGCTGCTGCTAGCTTCCTCTCCTCCCATCCTCATCCTGGCAGCGATGTCGTCAAGGATGGACTGAGTGATGAGGAGGATGAGGAGGATGTAGCGAGCATGGCATGCAGCTCAGAACAGGGTGACAGGCTGGAGGTGTCCCAGCTAGTGCAGGGTGACACAGAGGAGGGGGGGGAGGAGGAGGTGTTTCCCTAGCTCCTTCCACAAGCCTACCAACCATGCATGAGAAGTGGATGGGGAGGGTGCATGTGGACACCAACTTTGAGGCTAGGAGGCTAGCTGACCAGGATACCACTCGCACGGACCCCGAGGATCCATATATCGGGGCTGTGATGATGAGGATTATATGAGAAATATAAGAGCAGGGATATTTAACTACAAGGTAGATTACAAGAAGGTGGCAGCATGGGAGGCCAAGCATGGCCCTTACGTGTGGCCACCAAAGATTGAGTATACCGTGATGAAAGGGGTTTCTGGGTGAAGAAGTAATGTGGCATGCAGGTGCATGCTAGTTGACAATGATCATCATCATGGTGATAGTGATGATGATGATGGATATACGTGGTGATGATGATGATGTCTTTATGACTGATTATTGAATTTTATAATAAAGCTATTGCCGTTTCTTGTTTCACATCATGGTGATGGTGATGATGATGGATATACGTGGTGATGATGATGCCTTTATGACTGATTATTGATGTTTATGATAAAGCTATTGACATGTCTTGCTTCAACTTTGCATTGTATAATGTGCATGCATTGGTCACCTCGATCGATCTATTATCAATGATATAATTAATGCATAATATGGTTTGGGCCGGGTATGAATGCAGTAGTGGAAAGGGAAATGTCACAAGGTTTGAATGTGAAACCTGGGTTGAGGGGCTTCCAACGCACGACACCTACAGCAGCAAGCAAACCTCTCGGGGTTACAGATTACAGCAGGACGATAAAGCGTCTGAAGGGTCTCGCCATCAGGCAGAAAGAGATAGGGAGGCTGAAGGAGCACAATGATGTATTGGTTACTACGCAGAGTGCAGGAGCTAGAGGCATTGGTAGAGGAGTTGAGGAGGGAGGCCAAGCAGGCCAAGCGGTACGCTGCTGACTGAGGCACGAGTGGAGGTGGACAGGGCACCGGTGGGCAGGACCTTGGGTTGCAGCAATCCACGGGTTGTGGGTGGGAAGGCAGATCCCAAGAAGAGGGAGTATGATTTTAGTGACAGGGTGGCCACCTGGTTAGAAGAGACCTTTGCAGTAGAGGTGGCAGGTGATGTCATCCCATCATACCTGGCCCACAACCCTGACGTGCTAGAAGCATACATCAGGGATAGCGGCATGCATGAGAAACTGCACGAGGATGTGGTAGGGGAGGTTGAGGCGGCATGGGACCTGGTCCTTGCCATCGCCTTGAAGCTCAGGAGGGGGATTAGCTATGACAAGTACAACACATTAACTCGAAGGCAGCTGCTTAGTTGCATGTTTGATGAGGCCACCCAGTCGTACCTGCCTAGGACCACGAGCGCAGGGGCCAACTTCCCAAAGCTGCCCACCAAGCACAAGATGGCAGAGGAGATGAAAAACATGCTAGAAGAGATGGGCATGCATCGAGCAGAGTGAGGACGGCAGTGACGTTGGTCACAAGCAGCTTGCTGGCAGCCTTGATGCAAGACCTGCGTGCCGACCCCAGCGGGTTCAAGGGTAGGCAAAAGCTTCTTTACCAGATCTTGGGAGATGGGGCCAAGATGCAGCCCGGGGCTTCAAGGTACTGAGCATTGCTGGCCGCCTCATGCGCCATCAGGGCCAGCCGGGCAGTGAGGTACGGATGCACCAATCCCCTAGCAAGCTGCAGGAGCTCGTCATGTCCAAGGGGCGTGATGATGACTACAACATCCTTGGTGAGGTCACGGAACGTTTGGTGAGGGAGCTGGAGGAAATCAGGCAGGCAGGGGGGGGGGTGGAGGGCAGCCTGAGGCGTAAGTTGGAGGTGGCATTGGGGGGGGACCTGGCGTGGCTGCACGCCGTGCTGGGGTTGGTGGGGTGCTCAGGTACCTACCCCTGCCCCTGGTGCCACATGAGCAAGGGCCAGCTCCACGAGGGGACGCTGGGACGCGTGGTGCACGACCTGAGGACGCTTAGTAGAGGACATGCGGAAGATGGCACACGCGTATGGTAAGTTCCCATCATATGACTGCCCTGCGTGTGGTCTTCACTTCCACGATGAGGATGACCAGGATGAGAGTGAGCCCAGGAACCCCACACAGAGTGCGGCCTTTGCTAGGGCCCACTATGGGCAGTTCTTTGGCAGGCCACCCATCTTCAACGTCCCCCTCACCCACATCATCCTCTGCATGCTGCACTGTCATGGAGCTCAACATGGTAACAACATGGCTGCAGAGGGTAGTGCTAGACCACCTGCTGGCCAAGGATGAGGACACTCTCTTGCACGTGCTGAAGGATAAGGTGCATTGTGCAGTCAAGAAAGAGCAGGTAAAGGCACGCAAGAAGACGCAGGGGAAGGGGGACTTGAGTGAGAGGGTGACGATCATCGGTAGGGAAGCCCACAGCGTGCTCAACAGTGGCGACATGCTGCTGGACATCGTGTTCCCACCAGGGCACAACATGCGCCCTGTCATGCAGGGCTCCCTAGACGCCCTGAGAGGGTTCTGGAAGGAGGTAGCCAGGCCATTTGAGGATGATGGGGTAGTCTAGGGCAGCCCAGTCAGGCAGGGTGTGGCAGACAGGGTCAAGGCAGCTGCCATCAAGGCGTCAGATGCCCTAGTCAAAGCCACGGCAGCTGAGAACCTCACCCTCTACTACCACATTGCGGTAGACCACCTGCCAACTGCCATCCTCAAGTGGGGTAACCTACAGTTCTTCTCTGGCCAGGCATAAGGCATTAGAGCACACGCATGCACTGAAGAAGGGGGTGATGAGAACCCAGACCAACCGTCGCACCCACCCCTCCACCTGCCCCAAGGGTGAGGCCAAGCGTGCCATGGGGGTAGGGGTGCTGCAGCAGGTCACCAACGTCAGGGTGCTCCACAAGCTGGTAGATGAGAGCCTTGGGGGCAGGCCCTTGTCACAGGCAGAGAAGAAGAAAAGGAAAAGGATGCAGCAGGGTCGTGAGAATGTGCCTCCGGGTGTGGCATTGGCCATTAGCTAGCTGGCTATAGGTGTGTTATTCATGCATTGTATTATGGGCGTGTGCCCCCAATTATGCATTCCTGCATTGTAAATATGATGCATAATGTAATGATGTGTTGTTTTGGAACCTTATATACACCAAAGTGGATGATTGCCATGGACATGCGTGATAAAACCCTTGGAAAACCATGAAAAACTGCATTTTGGGTATTTATGCTGGCATTTGTCACCACTGATTTGTCATCCAACCAGCCTGAAACTTTGTGGGCATGCTGCATGGGATGTGTTTAGAACATGTGCAAAGTTCCAGCTCCAACTGAGCTCATTTGGTATGCATATGTGTGATAAAACCCTTGGAAAACCATGAAAAACTGCATTTTGGGGGTATTTATGCTGGCATTTGTCACCACTTTGTCGTCCAACCAGCCTGAAACTTTGTGGGCATGCTGCATGGGATGTGTTTAGAACATGTGCAAAGTTCCAGCTCCAACTGATCTCATTTGGTGTCATTATGTATGCATATGTGTGATAAAACCCTTGGAAAACCATGAAAAACTGCATTTTTGGGTATTTATGCTAGCATTTGTCACCAATTTGTCATCCAACCAGCCTGAATCTTTGTGGGCATGCTGCATGGGATGTGTTAATTAGAACATGTGCAAAGTTCCAGGCCCATGCAACTGAGTTCATTTGGTGTCATTATGTATGCATACATGCCAGAAAGTGCTGAAAATACGGTATTTTTTGCTAGCAAACGTCACCATGTTACCATGCTGCCAACTCCCAAAAATTTTTTTGACCACATGGCATCATGAGGTATCTGATAAGGAACCTTGGTGCCAAATTTGAGGTCAAACTGACCATTATTCCATCTCCAAATATTTTCCAGGGGAAGAAAATGGGTTTTCGGATTGATGTGCGTGCTGTCGCCCTACCTGTTCATTATTGTGGTCGAATACGTAATGATTCAGGCGCGCAAGCGATTTGCCCGCATCGTGGGTAGGGAACCAGGGGTGCAGGTCGCTAACAAATACTGGCATGGCCGGGAGCGGACACGGAGATTCGGCTGGCAGACATCATCTACGCAGACGACACCACCCTCTTCGAGGAGTCACACTGGGCACGTGCAGACATGGCTTGACTGCATGCCTGCATGGCTATCGAGGCCCGTGCAGTGGGGCTTGAGGTCAGCAAGAAGACAGAGGCCCTGGCGGTTGGGCTCACCCACTCACCGCCACCCCTCTATTTCCTCGACGGCTCTCGAGTCCTATATCGGGACCGCGTCAAGCTGCTGGGCAGCCTGCTCCCCAGCTGCGAGGTTGCATGATGTGGACCATCGCATCTCCCTCGCCTGGCACACTTTACGCCAGTACCGCGGACCCTGTGGCGCAAGCCCCTGGGCAAGATCGAGAAACAGGACGTGTTCAAGGTCGATCCTCGTCCTTCCTGTTCTCACGTATGGGGCCGAGACGTGGACCCTCACCGCCGACCTGGCCCGCAAGCTGGACGGCGCGGTCACCAACATGCTGCGTTCCATTTTCAGAGTAGGATATGCTGCTCATGTCCGCAATGAGGACCTGTACCAGGGCATGCCATATATCACCAGCACCATTAAGCAGCGGCGCATGCAGCTAGTAGTAGGGCACTTAGCTCGCACCATGCAACCAGGTAGACACCTCACGTGGCCCCCCCGCAGGTCTGCGACCAGCTCAGCCTGGCCGGCACCTCCTGACGTGGGCCGGGCCCAGTCATGTTAGACGCCGCAATTAGGCCCGCACCTTCAAAGAATAGCTAGTAGAGGACATGGGGGGCCTAGGCCTCTCCGTGATTTGGACGAAGATGATGGACAAGGCCAAGTGGGCCCAGGTCATAGAGGACAACGGCCCCCCCCCTGTGGGGAAGCGCCCGCGTGTGCATGCAAACCCGTGGGAGGCACGCCAGCCAGCTCCCCTAGGGCAGTGTGAGGCTGTCTAGATAGATGTTGTAGTTAGAATGCTGTTAGATAGATGTCGTAGGTAGCTGATGTAGATAGATTAGCCCGGTAGGACTGTTTGCACCCATCCATCCATCCATCGGGGTTAATGCTCCGTGACTCCCCAACGGGAGCACGAGTCTAATTAATTAATTAATAAGGAATTAATATTAAGGGGACGGTCCCGGCGCGAATATTTTGGCGCCGAAAAATTCGCGGTACCCGTCCGTACCGTGAAAAAGTGGTGCACGGGGCGCGCACCCCTACCGGAGCTGGCCATGGCGACGTGCTTTCAGGCAGAGTAGAAAAAGATAGCTCGCGGAATGCAGAGAAACTGAGCGAATCTTAAAGACGATGAGTAAATGATACTACTTCGTAGCGGAGTTCGCGTTTTTTGCAGTGTCGATGATTTTATTGATGACCATCGCCACGGGGGTCCAATCTGATGTTTTCGTCGAGAGGAATAAATTAGAATGCACGCTGGCGGCGGTGATTGTCAGGTTTTATGGGCTTTACCTAGCGTCAAGGATGCGTTTAACCCCTAAATGGTCTGGCTGCCGATTTTCCGCCTAAAACTGAGTTACAGCCGACACGTCGGCCCCTTCTCGGGGGACCAAATGCCGCGAAAACTATTGAGAATTAGGAAACGTTTAGCTGAGAAGATCGAAAGTTTATAATTTTCCTCACAGCATGGTACTAGGGTTTGCATACTTCTGACAAAGTTATAGAGGTGTTCTGGCCGGTCAAAGTACAAGGGGTCAGGGTACTTTTTCACGTACAACGTGCATTCCGGAAAACGACGACCTGGCCATGGCGGCTTGCGCCCGCGCATGGCATTTACGTTTTCGTTCGAATTTTCTGACCAAACTCAGGAAATTGATTTTATACGTCCTAAAGATGATACAGGCCAATTTTTGGTTCGCGGGAATGCCATTTGATAGGTGTCGGCAGCGTTCTTGCTGGAAAAAGCTGCGATCAGGCCGGACGATAGAAACGTTGACAGCAATACCTTTCCGGCGTATTTTAAAGGATGTATTGGTTTCTTTGTACTTTTTATAATACATAGTAGTCGTAAACGTGCAAGGGTGGCCAGAAATCGCCGAATCCAGCGACCATGCTGCACAACTTTGGTGTGCCGAAATGCGCCATTTTGCGGCCACCGCCTGGGCCAAGGTAACGCCATCCATGCCTGGTAAAGCTGGGTTATCGTTTTCCAATCGATATTTGACGTTGATATATACGTTCTAGCTTGTGTAGCACATTCTTTTTGCATGATTCATGCTCTTTCTTGACCCTGGCCTGGCCCCTTTCTAAAACACCCTTCTTAGATGCTTCCCTCAGTCAGTTGACCTGCCACAGGGTGATGGTGATAAGTTTTAGAGGCTGTATGGGTTTGAATACCTCCATATATGTTTGTTATACATTTCCCACACACATATTGCATGAGTGTGAGGCAGTTGGCTGGTCTCTGTGGCATCATCAAGCATGTAACCGGTGAGTAGAAGCTTCCCATTGTCAGCATGTGCCACCAGGTGTGCTGGCCATCACCTGGCAAGCTATAGCAGCTTAGGCCTAGTTTATCCTTGCTAGGGCAAGCTGAAATAGGCTTAAAATCACTAGTTTGTTGGTGGCTGCCTCCTAGAATGCATGCCTTGCGTAGGGTATCCGTACCACGCTACCTACGTGCATGGACAAGGTGGCACCTGCACATAGGTGCCATGTAAGGGCAGTGTGATGATGCAGTTATGTTTCCCCATCATTGTGGAAGGGAAATGTATTGTGTGGCATGGTTGGGGGCCATATTAGTAGGTATTAGTAGGTAGTATGCCCACTCCTACCCCCTTGGTTGCTTTTTACCAACGGTACCCCTATGGGCTGTACTGGGTGTAACTGCTGGTATACCCACCCAAATGATGACCCCAATGGCTCAAACTGTTCAGCAACTAATTGTTTATCATCCCTGAAGTGGTAGGTGCCTAGCTCTTACAACATAATTCAAAATGCACATTCTACCAAAAATGAAAACGCTCGTCTTGACCCCCCTGACTTTGACGGCAGTTATACATGGCCTACCCTGCATATATGTAAGGTTGTGATGTATCAACCCGAAGGGCAACTCATGGACATGCTTGGCCCCCAAGGACAGCCATTGGATATGGGTGGGTTGGATGGCATCTGGTTTGCAAAATTGTGAAGTTACAGCCGATGCATCGGCAGTATTTCTGCCCATTTAGGGGTTAAATCGTTATTGGTAAAGCTTTAAAAAATTTGCTGGGTTTTGGCAAGATTTCCGTCATGATCGGTAAGACACTCTCCAGGCTCGCGGGATGCGCGTCTTATTATTCCATGGAAGGTTGTTCTTTCTTGCGCCGCTGGGCGAAGGACAATTCCGGTAATGGTACGATCGTGTGATCAACGTGACCCTATGAATGTTTCGCTTCCTGTATGGGTTATCAACGCAAGTTTTCGGCTTCTTTCCGTGCAGTTAGCGCCAGGTATAATGCCATTCCGTGCTGCGCATCGCCAGATTCCTGGCACCTTTCAGTGGTTTTTATGTACGTTGCATGGCTGGGATGTGTCAAAGCGTGACCGTGGCATATCGTCAAGTTGTCAGGGATTTGCTGAGTGGTTTCTTGGAAGGAGATTGCTAACAGCACTCAGTTTTGTGTGAATATTGACGCGGCCTTTCTTAGCAGAGGCTTCATTGTGGTTATTAGAGGCTCACACGCTTGAGTTTGTTTCTTGGCAAACAATTGCGCTGGAAAGAAAGGTGGCAGTGGTTTTTCTGAGGGGCATACTGCATGGGTGGAACTGCACGTAGGTAGGGGTTATCGTTGTCTTGTTGGCCTTTCTCCCACTAAAATGGGAGAGCCCTAATTCATATGCTAGCAAGGCAAGGTAACCATGGTAAGAAGCCTTGGCAAGCAGCATGTATGATAATTCTGCTTTCTCTGTGGACTGTCTGTTGTTACCCTTGTTGGGCAATTAGTGGATATGGCTTTCTAGGGTGTGTTTGAGCTTGGTTTTGGGATGATGCCCACACCATAAACCTGGAATATGCTTTAGAAGTGTTGGCTAGGCATGTAGAGCTACCTGCCTCATTGTTGTGCACACACGCAACAGGTTGCCCGTGTCGAGGTAAGGCAAGGGCACATGACGTGCCCAGCCACCTCCTTGTACATTGTGGTCGAATTGGGCATGGTCAGGAGCCTTTTGGATGGCATAGGAAGTGTTAGTGTGCCTTAATACTCACTAATGCCTTCCTTAGCGTCTGCACAGGTGGCCAACTGCCAAAATTAATAACTGCTACAGCTGAGCTCAGAATGCCACCAAACTTTGACAGTGCCTTCTATGGTCATGACAGAATTTGACTTGTGCTTTTCAGGCCTAATTGATGTGTTATGAGTGTGTATGGGGACGCCCCGCCTAAAAAAGCGTATTTTTGGCCCAAAAATTAATAACTCAAAGGGATGTGCTGATTTTGTTGATCCAATTAGGTAGAAACAATGTCCCATGACATTTTTATATGGGGTGTGCTTTTTTCATGCAACTGGTTCTCCCACTGTTCTGGGCAAGATGTGCCCCGGACAGCGTTTTTTTCTATTTTTAGCTCATAGCCGACCTGTATGGCTGGGGGTAGTACCCCCAACAAGTGGTGGTATGCATGCCCAAACATCATGTTTATGGTCCCCAAACATCATTCAGTGGTTGTCAGTTGCATTTCTGTAGTTATTAGGGGGGGTAAGTTTTGATATATTTCTATGGGACCCTCCCCTAAATAAATTAATAGCTAGACACGTGACTGCGTCACGTGAGCATAAGTCCTCAGTGGGAGGGGAACATGGGATGGAATGGATGGTATAAGCTATTTAGGTCCTAGTTACAGGGGTGTGGGCACTGCGGCCCGAATCGCTATAAATGCCATACATACTCAGTTGGTCTGACACACGCGGAGCCCCCGGCCACAGGCTTGGGGGTGGTCTCCTTCATCACTACTTGCCATCTATCCTTGCGCACCATCTGCCTCCATATTACAGACAAACCAGGAGGCTGCCCGGGGGTGAGCCCGTCACGTCTAGTGTAGCACATGTCCATGCCGAGTCTATCACGAAAAGTCCACGGGTGGCGGCCCTGCCGCGCGCGGCCGGGGGCACGCCAGGTGAGGACATATCGCCCAGGCTGGGCGGGCTTGGTGCCAACTAGTCTACCGGATGTATCTATACCTGATCTGTGCGGGCCAGGTGCCCGGCTAGGCCCAGGCGCCTGTGCCTAATAATGTGGGAACTGACATAGGGCAAATCAGCGTACAAATCCTCATTACTAATGTGCAAACCAAAGGGGATGTTAAGGGCCTTGCGCAGCATCTTGGTGACGGCGCCGTCGAGTCGTTGCTCCAGCTCCTGCGTCAGTGTCCACGTCTCGGCGCCGTAGGTCAGGATCGTCAGAATGACAACCTTGAAGAGGTCACGCTTGACGATCCAGGGTAGGGCGGGGTTGCTCCACCAGCAGCGGTGGTCATGGAGGTGCGCCCACGCCATGCATGCCGATCCGTATCGTCATGTCGTCCTCGCAGTCGGGAAGCCAACTGCCGAGCAGCTTAAAGCGGCCTGAAGGAGGGTAGTTGACCTCGGCATCGTCTAAGAGGCGGAGTGTGCATGGGTGGGGGCCCTGCCATGCCGAGGGCCATGCAGGGCCTCCGTTTTGGGGCTGATTTCTAGACCAACCGCCCGAGCCTCGAGCGCCAGGCAGTCCAGCCAAAGTTGGGCAGACTCCGGCTTCTTGATGAGCGTGATGTCGTCGGCATAAATGAGGTCAGCTATAGTAAATTCTGCTTGTTAGTTGGCCCCCCTTCCCCAAGCTCGCTCGTGATCGCTAGGCCAGGGGCACGGCCTGCAATGCTAGCAACGCGAGCACGTGCCTGGCGCATAACATAATCCACTACAATAATAAACAGGTACGGCGACAGGACGCAACCCTGCCAGACGCCCGTCTGCAATGGGCAAGGCGGGGTAATGCCGTGTTGAGTGCGCACCGAAGTGGTCGACCCCTCATACAGCGTGCGGATGACGGTAATCAGGGGAGTGGGGACGCGAGCGCGAGCAAGTACAGCCCATAGAGCGTCCCAGAGGACATAATCAAAAGCCTTGATGAAGTCGACGAAGATCAGGATGGCGGGAAACTCACCAGGTTGCAGGAGAGCGATTTCCTCGAAGAAGCGACGTGCGACGAAGATGGCCATGACGGTGTTGCGCCCAGGACGGAAGCCCATTTGACTTTCCCCGGCCAAGGTGACAGTCGAGAGCAGAACAAAGGCGGTTGAGGATCATGCGCATGAACAACTTGAGTGCGGCGCTCTGGATGCAGACTCCTCTGTAGTTGGAGGGGTCTTCAGGGGAACCTTTGTTTTTGTACAGCATAATACGTCGGTAGCTGTGCTGCCACTCAGGAATCGGCGGCGCGTCGGCAAGAAGGATCCGGTTGCAGACGTCAAGCAGGAACCCCGTGAGCGCCGTCAGCTTAATCACCGGGGCTGCAGCCCATGGGAGCTGCATGGTCAGGTCCAACGGCGGCCGGCATAGAAGCGGAGTTGCTTGGCGGCGGTGCTCAGCTCGAGCTAGGTGAATAGCGGGAGCTCGTTGGGGTCGGCCAGGGGTTCCGTCAGGGCTGGGTAGTAACGTGTAGTCCTGCTCAGCGGCGGGCGGCGTGGGCGGCGCAGGGACGTCCGCAGGCGCTACTGCCAGGCGTGCGGCCGCCAGAGGGCCAAGTGGCGGAGGCGGCGAGGGGGCGCCGAGCAGCCGCGGGACTGGGAGGAATACCACTGGTCGAGCTGCTGCTGCGGTGAGCCAGAGAGCGTCCGCGGCGCCCGGCCGGCTGCGCGCCGCCGGCGGGCCGTTGGGCGTGACGCAGGCGGGTCCAGGCGTACTTGCCGTGCTGGTCCTTGAGGTGGGCGAAGAACTCGCGGACATGAAGGTCCTCCTGCTCCTTGGTTGCCTGCCGGATGGCCGAGTGGTAATCGGCTTTGAGGCGGGCGTATAGCGGGCGGGGTCGCTGTTGTCGCGCAGCGGCTTGCCGGGCCTGGATGACGGCGGGGAGCCGGTGCAGGCTGGTGAAGCGGGGCGGGCGGCGGGGGGCCAGCAGGGCCCTGGCCGCGGGCAGCTTGTCAGCGAGGTGCCGAAGGGCCGCCGATGCCGGGCCGGCAGCGAACAGCTGGGCGTGGCTTGCCGGGATGTCCAGCGCGTCGACGAACGCCTCTGCCGCGCGCTTGTGGGCGCGTTTTTCAGGGAAGTCCTCCAGAGTGTCGTCAGATTTCTCAAGCAACTGAAGTGAGTTAACGTAAAGGATTTACGTTAGATGGATAGAGATTGTTACGCTCTTTCCAACGGCACCTTGAACGCCTCATTTGGTTACGGGACGTAAAAGTTATGACGTTTCCTAGGCTGTGCCGACAGTACCCGGCGCGCCACTGTGGGCGCGTACGGACACAGGATGTACAAGTGTCACTTTGATAGTCCGCAGCACTAGGAGCCGGGTGTTGACAAAGTGTGACAATGCTTGACATGTCAGGTTGATAAAGTGTGACAAAGTGTGACAAAGTGTGACATGTGGTGTGACAAAGTGTGACAAAAGCTATACAAATGTTGACAAAACCATGACATATCAGGTCGATTTTACAAGACAATTCTTGACAAATTATCAAGGTGAAAGTGTCAAAAAATGTCACACATTGTCAACGTCACGCATTGTCAACATGAGAGTGAGATTTTATCACATTTTATCACACCACAATTAGTGACATTTGTGCACATTTATCACAACACAAACGTTGATATATCACAGACAATCCTGAAAATTTATCAGGACTATAAAACAGACAAAAAGTGACAAAAAGTGACAAAAAGTGACAAAAAGTGACAAAAACCAGTGAAATTTTTCTTTTTATTACAAAATAAGCATTACT
The DNA here is from genome assembly GCA_009746045.1 of Mesostigma viride. Classification (NCBI taxonomy): domain Eukaryota; kingdom Viridiplantae; phylum Streptophyta; class Mesostigmatophyceae; order Mesostigmatales; family Mesostigmataceae; genus Mesostigma; species Mesostigma viride. The sequence continues at coordinate 28,794 of RPFO01001147.1, read as the reverse complement.
TAATGCTGACAGCAACAACGATTGTCTCGTAGGCAAAGTTCGGACGGCAGCCCATTGCGTTGCGTGCAGCCCGTTGTGAGCATGACTTCCACGGAAAGCTCTAAATGCTTGCAAAGAATTTGCAGGCAGCCGCCCGTTGGGTATATTGTGTGCAGCCGTCATTTGCGGATGTCATTTTGATTAAAAGCTCTCGACTCTCCTGTAAAACACAGAAAAAAGATGCAGAGGTGGAAATAACATCAATGTATACATGGTTGTTGTCAGTTGTGCAACATTAAAGAGGCAGATTACGTTAAAAAACCTGTACAAAAACTTCCCTCTCTTGCTGCAAATGCAAAGAAGAAAGCACTGATCTATTTGGAACAAAAAAGGTAGCTGCAGGCAAACATACACTGCGCAAAGAAAACACCTCATCACACAGATTCAAAGACAAACCTGAGCAACCCGTGCATGGACCCTAGACGAGTCCGCCGGCTACGTCGATGACGACGATGGTGAGGATGCATATGGCACCAGAACAGCCGAGACTTCCTGCAGAAGAAAAACAAAAATTATGAATGTTTATTCGTAGTCAATAACAAATTTATTACGGTATCCATTGTGTACGAAATTTGGAGCATATGTTATGTTAATCGATTAGCTGCGCAAGCACACTTCCTTAAGAGGGCATAACGATTGCAAGGTGCTTAAAACCCACCACAAGGAATTATAAAGCTGCCCCACCTGCCCCCCATGACAAGGAAAAACTAACCCATTTGCCTACCCCCATGACGCGGAATAATCTCCCCCCCATACCTGTCCCCCATGACAAGGAACAAGCCCCCCTGCCTGCCCCCCATGACAAGGATTAAACCCCCCTGCCTGCCCCCCATGACAACGATTAACGCCCCCCGCCTGGCCCCCAATACAAGGAATAATTACGCCCCCTACCTGCCCCGGGCATGACAAGGAATCATTGACCCCCCCTGCCTGCCCCCCACGACAAGGAACAACTAACCCCCGCTACCTGCCCCCCACGACAAGGAATCATTGCCCCCCCCTGTCTGCCCCCCGTGACAAGGAATAATTAACACTCCCTGCCTGCCCCCCACGACAAGAATCATCCCCTCCCCTGCCTGCCCCCCACGACAAGAATCATCCCCCCCCTGCCTGCCCCACATAACAAGGAACACTTGACGCCCCCTACATGCCCCCCACGACAAGGAATCATTGCCCCCCCCTGCATGTCCCCCATGACAAGGATCAACTACCCCCCCTGCCTGCCCCTAATTACAAGGAAAAATTACCCACGCAGCCTGCCCCCCATGTGACAAGGATTAGCCCCCTCTGCCTGAACCCCCATGACAAGGGATAATTACCCCCCCCCCGCCTGCCCCCCATGACAAGGAGTTACCCCCCCCCTGCCTGCCCCCCATGACAATGAATCATTACCCCCCCTGCCTGCACCACATTACAAGGAATAATTAAGCCCCGGCCCCTGCCTGCCCCCCATGAAAAGGCAATCAACCCCCCCTGCCTGCCCCCCATGACAAGGAGTAACCCCCACCCCTGCCTGCCCCCCATGAAAAGGCAATCAACCCTCCCTGTCCGCAACAAGACAAATGTAAAAGAAAAACAAAAATGATGAATGTTTGAAAGTAGTCGCCAACAGAAATATAACGCGGTCCATTGCTACAAGATTTAGAGCATATGCTCTGTTAATCATGTAGCTACAAAATCGCCATTTCGTAAGGGAGGACAACTGACTGTGAGGTGCTTTCAATCCCATGACAAGAAATTTTTAAGCTTTTCTGCATGCCCCCATGACAAGGAATAATTAACCTGTCCTGCCTGCCCCCATGGCAAGGAAAAATTATTACCCCCGCCTTCTCCCACCCCACGACAGGAAATCATTTACCTCCCCTGCCTTCCCCTCATGACAAGGAATAAGAAACCCGTCCTGCCTGCCCCCCATGGACACAAGGAATCGTTAACCCCCCCTGCCTTCCCCCACCCCATGACAGGGAATCATTAACCCCCCCTGCCTTCGCCCACCCCACTACAGGGTATCATGAGCCCCCCCTGCCGTCCCCTCATGACAAGAACAATTAACCCGTCCTGCCTGCCCCCCATGACAAGGAATAAATGTATATGCAATGCGCCTGCCCCCCATGACAAGGAATAAGTAACCCGTCCTGCCTGCCTCCCATGACAAGGAGTGATTAACCCGTTCTGCCTGTCACCATAAAAAGGAATAATTCACCCGCCCTGCCTGCCCCCAAGACAAGGAATTACTAACCCGTCCCGCCTGCCCCCATGACAAGGAATAATTAACAGGTCCAGCCTGCCCCCATGACACGGAATAATTGACCCGTCCTGCCTGCCCCCATGACAAGGAATAAGTGACCCGTCCTGCCTGCCCCCATGACAAGGAATTATTAACCCGTCCTGCCTGCCCCTAATGACAAGGAATAATTAACCCGCCCTGCCTGCCCCCATGAAAAGGAACAATTAACCCGTCCTGCCTGCCCCCCATGACAAGGAATAATTAACTTGTCCTGCCTGCCCCCATGACAAGGAATAAGTAACCCGTCCTGTATGCCCCCATGACAAGGAATAATCCTCACCCCTCGGCAAAAATGCCAGGTAAAGGGAGTTAAAAACAACAGGAGGCACTGCATGCGATTCCACCTACAGCACGGTGATATCCTTAGTATAGACCCTATGTATGGGATCGTAACCACTACTCACCACAAGTCTCAAGCAGGAGCCAGTCTCAGCCATTCGCGGGTAGGCCGCATGCCCGTCCGACGGTGTCAGTCACCCGCAAGTACACGCGCAAAATGGAAGAGGAAACGGCAACACAAATGTATACATATGATGACGAGCACGGAAAGCACCATGGTAATGAAAGCATTCAGAGAATACACATTAAAATCTCTGAAATACGTGGCAAGCTTTACCCGCAACGAAACGGCCCTACACATTCGAGCACGGGATGCTAACTATATTCGTGTTGTTAGTTAAACCGTACGACAAAAATTCGCTGACCGTGGTGCCGTTGAAGGAGCTTGGCGCGCTCCAGACGTCCTGTTCGAGCTGCGTTACAGCGTAAAGAGCTGCTTGGCTCAGGACTGCACACGTTTCTCCCTCAATGGCTACCACCATGTCCTAGCTCAGCATACATACATCGACAGTGCACCTACATCGTTACTGATAGCGGTTGCTGAAGAAATCACATCACTTCGAGGGCCTGCAACATCTCTTATTGCACAATCTTGGATGGCGCTCACTGCTTACATAGAACTTCGGTGAGTGGCCCCGTTGCTCGAGCCCTCTCTGCCCGGCGGCCGGCGCTAGCCCCAAGCACTAACCGTAGACATGGTTTTTCCTGCGCGCAACACCTACTTCTGCCTTCGTTGAACGCTGGCCTTTGGCGCAAACTTTGAATTTTGGGAAAGGATGCTGACGGGCAACTGTTGCGCAATGCAGTTTTTCCGGGTACGGCCGCTCCCTGAATGGTACGGCGATCAAGGACGCGATTACGCCAGCAGCAAGCGATCCCAACCAAGCGATACTGTAGAGTGACGACTGTTTCTCTACCACTGGTAAATACTCGTCATAAGTACTTTTACTTAATTTACTGGACGTCATCTGATGGCTGTCGGATGACTGGCATGGCCAGGGCATGGCCACAAACTTACGGACCGCCGATAAGAGTCAGCAGACTGACAGACGGCCGCAAATGCGTGGACAATACTAATAGACGACGCCAACTATCGTCTTGCGCAAAGTCTTGCAAGCTTGTGCAAGTGATTCCCGTGGTGGCGACTTGCGACTTGCGCGGGTGTTCCCGTTGAAGCTAAACGATGACAAACGAAAGACGTGCTTGTGCTCCAAGGAAAAGCTTGTGGCCGGGGAAGGTGGAAGACGGAAGCTACGCCAAGGCTCGCAGCCAAGGTGGGAATTACATGCTGTGACTTTTTCAGCAATGGCGGTATGGTAGGAACGAATAACTACATATAAGGAATAGGATCATAGACTCACTGATGACCGTCATGATTTTCTTAGCAATTAAATCGCCGTCCTTGATGAAATTTATCTAGCTAGCTCGGAGGGCCAGAAGAAGCCATCGGGGGAGAAACACAGCCAGGATCTAGAATTAAGTTGTCATCGATCTGTTCGCTGGTAGGCACAGCGCCATTCGGACATCCAGAAGCTAACCCACTCTTAACCGTTTGAGGTGAGTAAGTAATTCTTCGTCCGAAATACTGACAGTCTTGCATCGACTTGAACACGCCGTACGCACGTGACATTCTCGTGCATTGCCCTAGGGCCCACCGCCCATGATGCTACATGGGCCGCCCAGAGTTTCCCGCCAAGTTAGCCATGCTCGCAGTACATTCATTTTCTCCTAGATACACAAGGTCAATTGTACTATTCAAACCAAATCTGGTTCAATTCTTATGAAAGGCATCGATATCAAGGAGACAACCAGCGCATGGGAGAATCCGGACCATGGTAACTCGAGCCTGCCGATGTGTACAGGTTGCGTCACGTGCTTATGAATTAGGTATTTAAATAATGTACAGGTTGAGCGTATCATGTATGCCACGGTCTGCTATTGCGTCACTTTCCTTCTTTTCACAAACTTCCGTTGTTTAAGCTAACGGTTCTCCATACATTCGTATGTTGCATCTGTGCTGCCATTTCGATGTCAATTTCGCGCGTGTACTTGTGATGCCTGATACCGTTGGACTTGCACGTGGCCCCATCGCATGTGGCAGCGGCGTGGTCGGCTGTCCAGCGCGGCCAATTTTTTTATGGTGAGCAACTGTCATCATTCTTCATCTAGTGTCCATTCACGAAGCTGTAAACATGCTGTGCGTTGCAGCCACCATTGGATGTCCGCATTGTAATTCAGTCCAGGGGCACCCAAAGGCCTTCGGGACTTGATAATGATGTTTTATCGGTTGCAATTCCCTCATGGGAACGCCTTCTTTATTTGAATATTCAACTCCGGTTTGTTTGTTTGTTCGTTTGTTTAGTACTTTACAACGGTTCTACTGACTGTGCCGTTTAATAGTTCTTTGTGTTCTGGTATAGCCCAGCCGGCAGCACTGTTGTTACCGCCAATGAAGCACAATTGTGAGCCGAAGAATTGTATTTCTTTGTTTTTAACGCTAAAGAGGCACATTGGAGAGCCAAAGAATGTACACTTTCTTTGTTTGTTTGGTAGCTAGAAAGCAGGCAGGAGAGCACACACGGGAATAATTTGTTTTCTGCATTCTTGTTTTATTGAGCGTTTGTAGGTGGTGATCCCTCCAGCATTAATAATTGGAATTAAATGTAGCAGTTTGGAAAGTGTATTTTGTGCTTCCAGCTTCTATGCATATTTTTGGAGCCCTGCTTTTAGCTACAAATCATACGAACTCCTTTGCCGTTGGGAGACTCTTCTGTGAAATCCAGAAGCCTTGGTTGACATGCGTGGCATGGATAGATTTTTTCTTTCTTTCTTGCCTTAGTAGCGTCTTTTTGCTGATAATCACAGGATTTTTTCACCCACCCCCCCACACCCCCCACACCAAACGACTCCTTTCTCTGTCAACTTTAGTTATGATGCCTTCTACCTCGTTAGATTTTATTCGTACCCTGTACGGGGCATATATTCAGTTGATTGGCCTAACTTTTCCTTCGCATGGATCTGGCGTCAATCTTTCTTCTTTCTTTCTCAGAGTGCCGTATTCACCATAGTAGTGAGATTGCAAGAAAGTAGATCGTAAAGCATCCTGGCATCTTGGAGAAACTTTACAGCTCCCACTTGTTTTTTCGGCAGTTTGCAACGCAACGCTCTTCTCTAGGGATTCCTGGGGTTTCGCTGTTCTCCACATCTTGTGAGGTACATGGGGACGAGTTAGGTGAGAATACCCGTCCCATTCTCTCTCTCTCTCTCTCTCTCTCTCTCTCTCTCTCTCTCTCTCTCTCTCTCTCTCTCTCTCTCTCTCTCTCTCTCTCTCTCTCTCTCTCTCTCTCTCTCTCTCTCTCTCTCTCTCTCTCTGCCCGCTATCTCACTTTCTCGGTCCTAAAATCAAGCCATTACTCACAAACAGCCACGCGACTGCTGTGCTCTCACGACGTCTCATTACACACAGCTGATTTCGGGTATTCATCTCACTTAAGATCTTTGTGTGTTCCCTTTGCTGCTTTGCCGGATAACGCATGTATCCCTTGCATGCAGGCGATCTACCTAACACAACCATGGCGGACACATTGGCCAGCATGGCGGGGAGGGCACCTGCGGACACAGATTTTGTAGGCTCTGAGCCCTCGTCACATCGCTGTAGCACTGGACATTGTCATGCGATAAATTTCTAGAGAGTCCATTTTTTTCAGCAATGATCGCTGGGACAGCCCTATGACGGATGTTATACTGCATTTGTGAGATGCTTGCGGTTGTACATCTTGCACGCCACCCTCGGACTGTGATTGAGTGCACTCTTCATTCATGTGTTTTGTCAGTAAAGTTTGTCATGCTAATGTAATGCAGAAAACCGCAATTCAGGCAGCAAGGCAGCAGCCATATTGATTTTAATGAAGTAAGTTTACCTGTGCGTGGTGTTGATTTGTCAGTTTGCTATGCCTTTGTTTATCGTGTTGACATTTTGTCATGTTGACATTTGTTGACATTTTTCTTGCGTTTGGCCTGCGTTTGTAAACGTCTTGACATTTGTTGACAAATCACCTTGGCTTGTCAGTGTTTTGACATTTGTTGACATCAACATAAAGTTGACATGTCAACGATTGTCAACGTTTTGTCAACATTGTCAACATTCTGTCAAGTTTTGTCAAGCTGTTGACATTTTTTTGTCTAGTTTTGTCACACTTTGTCACACTTTGTCAACAATTTGTCAACAAGTTGTCACACTTTGTCAACAAGTTGACAATTGTTGACAAAAATTTGTCACACTTTGTCAACACCCGGCTCCTAGTGAGGACGTTGACAGGACTTGTACAGGACTTGATGGTCAATTGATAGGTAGGCGTGCTGTAGCGCGCCAGGACCTATGAGACAATTGATGCTGACTAGTGTACGGATAGGTCCACAGGACTAGCCGTATGGACAATTGATAGATCTGCGCGCCAAAGGCGTGCCAGAGTCTGTGTAATCAATTGATTGACAGTTCAGCTGTGACAGTGCAGCTGAATACTTGGACGCGTCCCTAGTAAGCTATATGAGTGACTTGGTCACACCGGGACGCTAGTTCTTGCGTGCACGTTCTCTTGGCACTGCGACCCTGTCGTCTGTGCTGCGTGCAGTCTTGGAAGTGACGTGACTTACGTCTGTGTTTCCTGATTATTAATAAAGGCAACTTCCTGCAAGAACCATGGCGGAATTCGTGGCATCCTCTCACTCACAACTCGTATTACACGCTCTGTCAAAACGATGCCAAATTCGGAAGAATTCAGGATTCCGGACGATGAGGAAATAGCCGCTCCGCCGGCTGGTCCTTCGTCAAGACCAACTGCGCCGTCGTGGCAACAATTGCTCGACGAGGTCACAACATCGCTGGACGAACTTCATCGTCAGCAGCGCGCAGCTCATCCATTGCTCGGGGATAACCCCGAGGACCCCGAATTGCCAGCACTGGTGCCGGCTATACGCGCACTGTTGGACCAGATCCGCAATATTTTATCGACATTTACGGTCCAGGTGCGGGGAGGTTTGCGGTCGGTGACCGAAGTCACGACTGCCATTGAGGAGTTGGACAACGTCCTCTCTTCACTCACCGGTTACCAGCGAAACTTACAAAACTGGGCATCGCTGCGCACGGGGGGCGCGCCGGCGGTGTCGACAAATTTGTTTCAAGATCTCGCGTTGCTATCGCTGCTCACACGCGGCGTACGCAGTCGCGAGCGCCAGGTTTTGATTAACCTGGTGGCATTTCTCGCATCTGTGCGAGAGTGGATTCCCGCGGGGTGGGAATTGTTGACGATCTTTACGCATCCTCTGCGACTCGTCGCGCGTCGGCGCATCGGAACTTACGCGGCGGGGAGCACTCCGGTTTTAATTCACACCGGTGCAGGTCCAGAGCTGGATATGGAGGATCGTGAGTTCGTATACACGTACTGCGACTTCAGAGGCCTTGACTACTAGGTCGGCCTAATTTTCTTTTGCAGTACGCGTCGACATTTTTTTGTCGATTTTTCGACGGCAATTCGCGGGGGCGGAGGCGACACCGGCGCAGGCGGCAGTGGCGACAATTTGTACATACTTTTCTGCTGCTTTGCTAAGGTGTTCTTTTTGAATAGCTTCTAGTGCAGAATGGCAGACGGGCGCCGTAGCAAAGGTGCCCCAGCCAGTGGAAATAATGGTGGTGCTGGTAGTGGAACCGCTCACGTAGATGACGTGGGGGTTACCGGAGAGATTACCAACATTCATCACAATAATAATAATGCACAAGCTGTTCATGGTTTTGACCTTACCACTCAGGGATTATTAATTGTAAATCAGCTGCAACCTGTGACATCTGACTCTAAGCCTAAGCAGGCTGAAGAGTTTGTAGAAGGGCTGGAAGGGTTTCCTAGTTTGTACGGAGGTACCAACTACTATCAGATCTGGATAGGCAGCAGCACGTTTGGCAAGTGCACTGATCAGATCAAGGACCTAACCAGAGAATGTAAAAAGGCCAACAAGGCCTGGGCAGTGTATGTAGCTGAGCTGAAGGAGTTGCTTGAAGACCAGCGAAAGAAGGTCGGCATCCATTGGCAAGACAAGTATCAAGGGTGGGAGGTCAAGGGGGATCTCATCCAGAATTTCCTTAGCTATTGCAAAATGGTTGAGGAAGGCAGGGCCCACGGTTTCAACGTGGCAGATAACATAGCCCTGACTAACTGGTTGAAGGTCTCTGGGCTGGATAAGGCCACACGTGGATCTCTCAAGGTCATGTGTGCTCCTCACTCCACCATGAAGGCCTACAAGGTCATCATCAAACAAGCACTCGAGGCAGAGGAGCTGTTTGAGGGTGGAGTGCCAGCAGTGAAGGCTACCCAGGCAGGTGGGCGTACCCAGGGGGCTCCAAGACGTCTGAGGCTGACAGAAGCCAAGGAGGACGAGGGGCAACCATAACAAGCGCAAGGGAGATCATTCACCTGACTCTGACAGGAGGTCACACTCCAAGTCGGTGTTCAGGCGGGTGGGTGGTCAGCCCAAGCAGGGCAACGCGCCTGACAACGGGGGAGGGCCAGGGCAAGTCAAAAATACAATGCTACCTGTGCAAGGGGTGGGGGCACATCAAGAAGGAGTGTCCCAGCTTCAAGAAGTCCCAGGGCCAGGGCAGCAACAAGAATAACAACAACAACAACAAGAAGAACAACAACAAGTCCCAGGGCCAGCCTTCAAAGGGCAGTCAGCAAGAAGACAACAAGGAGCAGTGACTGTCTGAGGCAACCCCTACACACCTTAATTCACCCAGGGGGGAGGCCAGGTGCTCCAATGCAGATTTTATATCTGGGCAACAAGAGGGTGATCTCCAGGTTCAGTGTGGCCCCAGGTCACCTGGAGAGGTACAGGTTCCTATGAAGACGTCCTTGACAGCTGATGCAGCTGTAAGTATGTCTGACCCTATGCATCCTCGTGCTGGGCACGAGGGTGGACCTCTCATTTTGAGAGAAACCAATGTACAACCACAGAGGGGTGTGAAGGCCTCTGGTGGTATGCATGTGGTCCCTGCTGGCGGTCCAGGTGTTGGGCATGAGCAGGGTGACTCAGGCTCTGAGTCAGAACAGGATGGAAGTCAGCATGGTGATGCTGGACAACCTGACAGCACAGTCCTGACTGTGCCAGGGACTGCTTCCTCTGTGTACCAGGAGTTGGGTGCCCGAATCCACAACATGTTTGGGCATGCCACTTCTCTGTCAAACAACTTTGCCTTCCGTATGGGCAGGGCACCCCTTCTTAAGGCGTGTCAGCAAGCTGCCTCACGGTGTAAGTGCCAGTTGTCCTCCAACAAGCCCAGGAAATCACATGCCAAAGCTCTACCTCAGAGCATTGGTGATCTGCAGTGTGATATCCAACACATCAGGGGCATGCAACTGTTGGTGTGCGTGGACAGGTACACGAAATACAAGGTGCTAGAGCATTTACCTTCTATGAAGAACAGGTACTTGCTGGCTGCCCTGCAGAATGTAAGAGCCAAGTTTCCTACCACAAGGATCCAGGTGGACATGCAGTTTCAGCATCTCAAGGGTGATCCTACCCTTCCTGAGTTGCTGGTTACACCTAGGGAGGCTCATGGGCAGCAGGGTGCTATCGAGAGGGCAATCCAGGAGGTCAAGAAATTGATCATCTCTGAAGACTGGGTACCCTTGTCTGCACCTGCACTTGTCAGGAGTGCATGGCTGAGGAACGTGGAGCAGCAGCTGAACAGCAGGGTTAACTTCTACTATGATGGAGTTGCTGTCAGCCCAATGGGTCTATATCATGGCCTGTGCCCACCACATGTGCTGGAGGGCTGGAAACATGCTGCACATGTCACCTTTGCCAAGCTGAGGGAGAAGGACCGGGGTTGGAAGATGCTGGAGCCACAAGTGGGTCAGAAGGTCCTAGCTTGGAAGGAACCTAGCCTTTATGGCAAACGTGGTAGCTGGAGTCCTGGGGTGGTTACCCAGGTTGATGAAGCTAGCCACGCATGCTTGGTCAGCATGGAGGACGAACCAAAGCATGTACACCGGCTGAGTTGGTCATATGTCAAGCCTAACCTGATGAATGAGGGCAGTCAGGCACAAGGCTCACAGGATCTGCAGGATTTTCAGGTCCCAGGTGACATCACTGACGCAACGACCACATCTGTTGCAGGGGAATCTGTCAGCCCTGGCCAGGTTGCAGAGGTACTTGTTGAACAGGCTGCAAGGTCAACAGCTGGGGAGTCAACTGTCAAGCCCAAGGCACTAACCAAGCCCAGGGGGACAAGTTTGGCTGGATTGATTGGGGCTCTACAAAGGGCCAAGAAGCAGCCCAAGGTAGCCAAGCTCAGGTGGCATGGCAATCTGGGGCTGGACACTGCCTTAGAGGTAGACACTAATTCTCAGGTCTCCATCATTGGGACCAGGGCTGCAGCAGGGTACAGCATGTCTGAACCCAGCTATCAGTTTGTGTCTGACTTCAGTGGCGGGGTACACGTGAAGGTACTGGGTGAGGTATTCATTCCTATCCTTGGACAGGACACTGCTTTTTGTGTCTTGGAGGGCTATCAAGGACCTGCTCTTCTGGGGCAGAATTTCCTATGCCAGGATGGGGTAGTGATCACGTCCTCTCTCCTGACTAAGGAAGGGGCTGGTCAGGTCCCACTGATTAATTTCAGGACCACTCACCTATCACGTGCAGTAACCAGGTCGGTTAAGCGTGTGCAAGTGTGCCAGGGGCAGGAGCCCTTGGTTGATGACCTCATACTGCCAGCTGCTAGTCATCCAAGCAGTTTGGGCATTGGTCCTCACTCACTTGCTGGACACAGCCCTATCAACTACCAAGGCCTGGTGAAGCTCATGTCCTCTCCCATTATGTGTCCCCAGGTCACACTGGGTCTGATTAAATCTGGGGAGGACTGGATCTCCAAGAAATGCGTGGAACCTGTCAATGACCTGCCTCCTGCACGACGTCTACTCAAGCTCAAGTTTGTCATCAAGATGAAGGAGGTGGACGGGGTCAAGGTACCACATGTCAGGCCAGTGCTGAATGAGTTCAAGGGTACTGGTGAGTGCACTGCTGAGGAGTTGTATACCCCTGGCATGCTGCATGATACTTGGAGGCTGCTGCTGTGTGTATTTCTAGGCCTTCTCAACAAGGGCTTGGACTATGGCTCAGTGGTGGTAGACTTCAAGAGGGCATTTCTGGAGGGGATGCAGATGTGGCACAGGAAAAGTGGGAGGGCAAGACGCCTTTCTATGTTAGGGTGCCTGCTGTATGGAAAAGGGACATCCACACGGAGTTCCTTAAAATCCTCAAGGGCCTGGAGGGCCTGAGGTCAAGTCCAATAATCTGGAGGGAGACTCTCAACCGTTTCCTGAAGGAGCATTGCAACTTGAAGGTCTCTCCTGTAGACCCCTGTCTGTTTCTGGGGCAATGGGAAGGCCTGCCAGTGTATGCTTCGCTGCACGGGGATGACCTACATCTGATAGCTCCCACGTCGTGGCTTAAGGAGCTGATCTCCATCATTAAGTCCAAGTTTCCTCTGGGTAGGGAGCAATGGCAGGTGGAGAATGAGCCTCTGCTGTTTGTGGGCATGGAGGCCACACTGGTGAAGAAGGGGGGAGTGGCGTATGCTGCTGGTGGGGGGCAATGATTATCAAGAGACCCTCATTAGCAAGCTTCCTCCAACCATCACACAGGCACTGTGTCCCATGGTGAGGGGCATGGTTGCTTGGGTGGCAGGCATTTCCAGGCCAGACCTTATGGTCATAGCCAGGTTGCCTGATGACATGCTGGTGGAGCTAGGGTCTGCCAAGGTGGCTGATCAGGTCAGGGCTTCATCTGGCATTCTGTTGTCTGCAGTGGATTTATCACAACCCATTTGCATGGAGCTGTATGTGGATAGCTCAATGGACAGCAGGCAGGTCTCCAAGGTCAGGGGCAGGGCTGCAGGGCTCTTTGTGCTCAGACAGGAAGGCCTGGGGAGTTTGGTGAGCTGGTTTAGTCGCCTGCACAAACGGGTGGCTGTCAGCAGTGATGTGGCAGAATGCAGGGCTATTTGTGAAGGCATTCACACAAGCCTTTATCTGAAGGAGTTGCTTCATCAGATGACCTCTAACACTCCTTGGCCACTTCAGGTTACCACTCTTCTAAAAACAGACTCCATGGGGATGGTGCAGTTTGTGCACAGGCAGATGGCCAGAAGTAGGGACTTGGATTATCTCCTTCCTACAACTAAGTGTGCACAAATCAGGTGGTGCCACGTGCTTACGAAAGGGCCGAACAGGGGCTGGGGCGCTGGCATGGCGGTATCCATGGGGGTAGCTGTCATTGGAGGAAGGTCCTGGCCGTTAATGCGGACGATGAAGACGCCATTAAAGAGGCGGGCATAGATGCTGCACCGTAGTTGCGGGTTGGCCTGCTTGGCTGCCCGAGCCTCATGGACCTCCGGCCGGTTCAGGGCGGCAGCCCGGGCCTCGAGCTGCTCCGGGGTATAGTAATCGTTGATGCTCAGTTGGGTATCGTGGAGGTTCCGGCGCGGGCCTTAATATTCACCTGCAGTTTGTCCTCCTTGCGGTGGAATTCCACCAAGACAGCCCGGGCGGTGGGGCCGCCAAGCCGTCGTGCCGTTTTGATGACGACGCTTTGGGCCACGTGCGCCGAGCTTCCCCAGGAAGGGTCGCCCCGGAGGTAGGTGCCCAGGCGTGCATCGTTGACGTTCGAGGGGAGTCAGGGGACGCCACGTACCACAATACTGCATGAGCGAATGGGTTAATTCGTGCATAGCATCCCGTGTGCTGGCCTTGACGGCTCAGTTTTGATTTCGTTGATGAGCTCCCGGTAGGGTTCTGAAGCGTGGCGGCATAGGTGGTCTTGGCAGGAGTTATGGAGGTGGCAAGTTGTTGCTGGAGCTGGTGGAGGAGCTGCTGCTGCTGCTGCAGTCCTGCTGCAATGTGGGTGATGGCGGAGTGGATGGAGGTGTCGGCGTGTGAGGAATGGGCGTGGTGGGTGGCGAGGTGGTTGTGGACAGGGTTGAGGGCAGCGTTGAGGAGGGAGGGGAGGTGATCGAAGCAGGTATTGACGACTTGCTTGGCGGTGATATATGCCGATGGCGGCAGCAACAGTGTGGTAGGTTCCCAGGTCCAGAGAGGCCATGACAAAGCGCTCAAGGGCACTGTCGGAAAGACGGGAGCACGTCCACCAGACTGCGAGGCAGAGCCTGGTCGGTGTCGTCGGGGTTGTCGTGGAGAAAGTCAGACAGGTGGGTAACCAGCTGTTGGTTGCAGTCCCGGATCTCGCACTTTTTCTCGGCAGCCAGGTGCAGGATGGTGAGGGCGGCAGCTCGGGACAGGCGCATGATGGCGTTAAGGCCTGGCCATTAGCCAGGTTAAAAAATGCGGCAGCTTCCTCGGCAGAAAAGGCCTCCTCGCGGGTATCCATGGCAGGGTCGCTGTTTGGCGGAGCGGTGGAGTGGAGCGGCTGGATGCTGACAGTGGCGTCCGGCATAGCGTGCAAGGGTGTTTCCAATGACGCCATGGCTTCATCAGCGAGTTGGTGCAGGGCCGCGGACGCTTGTGATTGCTGGGATGAGTCGTATTCCGCCATACCGAGCTGAAAAACAGCGATATTTTCTGGGCAGGGCGGTGCCGGTATCTTCGGAAATATTGAGCGAAAGCTGTAGAGAATTATATCAGCGTGTTCGTCTTCAAAAGACAAGTCTAATGCAACCAACCCGATGAAATTTCATGGCCGGAGTCAAAAGTTATGAGCATTCTCGTATATTGCAACAGCGATATTTGCTGGGCAGGGCGGTGCCGGTATCTTCGGAAATATTGAGCGATAGCTGTAGAAAATTATATCGGCGTGTTCGTCTTCAAAAGACGAGTCTAATGCAACCAACCCGATGAAGTTTCATGGCCGGAGTCAAAAGCTATGAGCATTCTCGTATATTGCATTCCGTCACCGCATTTTCCCTCGAGTCACATTAATTAATTAATTAATTAAACTCGTGCTCCCGTTGGGGAGTCACGGAGCACCGAAGTGCTTTTAATCCCTGTGTGTGCACTACAGGAGAAAGGGCAGAGACCCCCAGTCTCCGAGTCACATAGGGCTGCGATTAATAAGGAAAGCCCCCCCAAAAGAAGGACCGTACGTAATATGAAGAAAAGAATCACCATATATGGCAGGCAAGGATCAAGCTAACACTAGCGTACAACAACAACCGAGACTACAACCATACATACATGCAGCAACACCGAAATGAATAAATGCCGGGGAAGATCTACACCGCATGGGTCACGACAAAGGCGGCCTGGATCGACCGGACGCATACAAAGGCAGCGGAATCGTAGTGGGAGGAGCTGGTGCTGCAACCTTGAGCAGTGCTGAGCACTGCCAAGCGCTGCTTCCTTGTCGCTTGCAAGGCGGCGAAGCTCTGCATCATTTAGTCAGAACTTGATGTTAGGTGCATGAAATGACAAGGCGCTGGTATACTTTCAAGCGGCTACTGTCAATCCGGTACGTCGAAAGGGTCCTGAGAGCTGGGTGCACGTACTACAACAATGCGTCGATCCATTCCGGCATTCAATGCAGAGTAATGCATGACATCGGTTCGTACATTGGGCCATGAGATGGCCCTGGCCGGCCTATATAGCTGTGGAATCTATGCCAGAGGTCCTAGTTCGAAACCACACTGCCAGAGCCCCGTACGCTGGGTTTTCGCGCTTTTTTCGCGTACACCAGGCACTGAGTAGCATTTGCAAGGACCTCTGGCCTATATAAGTGAGACAACCATTCCTGAATGCATGGCGAGCCAACTCACTCCGCACATACAGCGTTGAGGCTTGTAAAAAAAAATAAAAAATAATAATGCAAGCTGGCTCGCGACGCTATGTATACGTGGAGTCTATGCCAGAGGTCCTAGTTCAAGACGAGCTCGAGCTACTTTGAGCTCTCGCACGTTTTTTCTGTGTAACTGTCAGCGCAACATTTACTTTACTATTTTGCTGTTTGACTATGGCACGGTAAACAACTACACAATTGTATTCTACCAACAGAACCATTCCAGAAAGGCACATATCCGCCATGATCGTGTGAATAATTGACGTATTAATGAATTATTATTTAATGGAGGCGGATGGTAAATCACTCACTTGTCATGTACCAACAGATAGGCACGTGATGAACCAACCAATGTATCCTATGCGTGTACCCATCCATCCATCCATCCATCCGTCCGTCCGTCCGTCCGTCCGTCCGTCCGTCCGTCCGTCCGTCCGTCCGTCCGTCCGTCCGTCCGTCCGTCCGTCCGTCCGTCCGTCCGTCCGTCCGTCCGTCCGTCCGTCCGTCCGTCCATCCATCCATCCATCCATCGGGTTTGATGCTCCGTGACTCCCCAATCACGGGAGCACGAGTTTAACTAATTAACTAATTGTATCCTATCCGCTAGCACCAACACCCCCGAAACCGCTGGCCACCCCAAACCACTCCTTGAGGAAGTGAGGCTGCAGCGCAAGCTCAAGGTAGCATATTGCCGTCTCCTTGTCGGCCCGCCGGCCGCCGCGGACATCCCCTCCGCCACTCCCTGGTCGAATTGCGTGGGTGACCGTCTCCAACGTGATGCACACGCCACGGGATTCCTCCCGCAACGTGGCGACCACGGGCGCAGGCGCGTCATCCGATGCCGCGAAGTCAGGCATGGAGGCGCCGGACTCAGCGCCGCCCCTGCCATCCACACCTCTTATGCTGGCGCACGCAGCGCCACTGTGGTGCCATGCGACATGACCCGCCTCGTCCCACACCGTGATGTCCATCACGAACACACCCAGCAGGGTGCCAGAGAAAGCGGCCGTTCGCCAGAATAACTGCGGCTCGCCCTTGAAGTAGGTGAGCTGGCCGCCGGACGCCTTGGCGCGGTCCACCAGCACAAACCGTGCCATCTGCTCCCGGTTCTTGCTGCCCCCTGAGGGGCCCGGATAGGCCGGGGGGGCTGTGGAGAGCTCCTTGTTATAGTGCACCTTGTGGAACTCCTGCTGCCAGAGCTGCATGTTAAGCGACCGGATGCCCACGCTCACATGGTAGTCGTGCAGGCCGTACTCGGGATCCACGTCATCATACATGATGACATGCCGCGCAAGCAGGCCGCTCGACGGGGAGAAAAGCATGAGCGCAGCGCCCAGGACGTCCAAGTGGTGTATGTTGAGGCACAGCAACGCGACCTGCGAGTCACGTCGCAGCGGCGGCATGGCTGGGAGTTGGGGCATGTCTCTTTGGTCGCCACTGGTACTCTTGCTGCCGCCCGCAACATCCTCGATCAGCGTGCCCAGCAGCAGGGTGGACCCACCCTGCGAGGCCAGGCGCTGGTAGAGCGCAAGCGCACCTCCCTGAGGGTCGCACACGGGCGTCCACCCGCGGGGTCCCAGCTCCGAGGCGCTCTGGTGTCATGGTAGCATGATGACATGGTGGAAAGGTTGCATGGTGGTACCGTCGGCACATGCATGCGCAAAACAAGGTAAAGTGAAATGGTTTGAAGGATGAACTGTGATCAAGTGAGACACGTCATACGGATAATCGATAGTTGGCATAGATGTGGGTGGGCATCGCCATATGGACAGCTCATACGGGAAATACGACCTGCACATCGTGCGATTCCCATATGGTGGGCATTTAGGTCCGTGGATGACCACAAAGAAGCCAGCAAGAGTGAGGCGCAAGGCAGGCAGCAAGAGGGAGGCTGCAACACAGGTGGACCCAGGTCCCTGCGTTGAGCAAGAGCAAAAGATGGAGGCAACCAACCTCCAACAGGCACCTCGACATTTGCGTCGTCCTCCTCTTCTTTCCGAGATCATAACATGCATCTATACACAAAAAGGAGAACAAAAAAGAAATAGAAGCCACAGTGCAGAAGTGATTGGACTTGGATTCTTACGCAGCCCAGAATTTGAAAGTGTGAGGGGGAAAGCACATGCTCGGCACCTGGTACCTGGTGCCCAACTGAAGAAACACAAGATTAGGATGACAGGAAAAGCAGGTATGGCATCAGAACCCGCAACTTAAACCAGACTAGCCACTTAACACCAGGTATTTTTGCAGCATGCATAAATGAAAATGTCATAATTGTATGTGCCCCCCCCCCCCCTCCTGTTGCAAGGGAATCCCAGGGATGCATGCATATAATGGATGAAGCCAAACACAGCAACATTTCACGAAGTAGTTCCACAAACACAAAGAACAGGTGACTATGAGCAGGTGACTTAAGCCCCAAGCCCCAGCAAGGCTGCCTATTCACACCAAAGATGCCTATTCTTTCTCCCCACTTGCTACAGCATAGGATAGGGCATTGTCGTCAGAAAGCAACAAACATAGGATAGGGCATTGTCGTCAGAAAGCAACAAACATAGGATAGGGCATTGTCGTCAGAAAGCAACAAACATAGGATAGGGCATTGTCGTCAGAAAGCAACAAACATAGGATAGGGCATTGTCGTCAGAAAGCAACAAACATAGGATAAAGCATATCCAGCAAACATTTCACCTCCTTCCCTCGCCCCCCCCCCCCCCCCCGCACGCACCATGTCCACCACGTAGAAGCTGCGGTCGATGGCCGGGCAGCGCGCCATGACGGTGACGGACGTCAGCTGTCCCAGCGTGACGTCACTCCCCATCACGTCAACCGTGAGATGCAGCGTGCTGGCCGATGCGTACACCTGCTGGCTGCCCTTGCCGGGCTTGACCGCATGCCAAGTCGACCCACCGTTGACCCGCACACTGAACTCGGGTGCCAGCCGCTTCCACACCGCCTCCAATGACCCCGGCGCAAAGTCATACTCGGCATACGCCTTGCTGGCAGAGGCCCCCACCTGGCTGGCATCTAGTTTCATCCGCTTGCGGAGCTGACCCACGTGAGCCATCTTGGCCACCACTTTGGCAGCTTTGGATGCGGCCGAACGCCGATGCATCTCTACATAGTGCCGTTTCCACGCGCACGGTTCCACCTTCCGTGCGGATCTATTTCCGGCCCGACCGCCCGTACTTGTGCCAGCATTTGCCCCCGCTTGGATGGGTGCAGTGGCAGTTGCTGGCAATGGGGTGGCCCCCGTCTTTGGCCACCGCGCGCGCGTGAGGGCCTCCCATAGCACGTCGCTGGTGGCCGTCACATCGCGCCACGCCTTGCACACGGATGAAAGCGAGGCGAGGTCGGCCGGGTCTTGCACCCACGCGAACACGCAGGCGAGCTGGTTGGGGGCCAACCAGCCCACCGGTGGCCCCGTGAGCGCGTCCTCCTTTGCCCGCGCGTGGTTGTACAGGCGCGAAAACACATTGTCGCTGCTACCAACACCGCTGCTGTTGTTACTGCGCCCCTCGGGCTTGGCGCGGGCACCGCCCCCCTTCCCGCCCCCATCCCTGCCCCTTGCGTCCGCCACAGGCAACAGCTTTGCCAGCACGAGCTCCGAGCACACCTGGCCCGCCTCCACCTTCTTGGCTAACGCTGGCTCGCCCTCCCCTGCCTCTGCGTGCGCTCCGCCGCTGCCCTCGCCACCTTTCGCGGACATAGAGCCTGGATTGCTGCGGCCACTCAGGGACCTCTCGATCTGCACGGGGGCCCTTCGTCCGCTGCTCCCCCGCCATGCTCCCTGCGCGTGTGGCGGCGGCGGCATGTCCTGTTGGCTGCCATCCGCAAACCTCCCCCCTGCGGGATCAGAGCCAGCACCCGCCATCGACGAGAATGGGGCGTTGCCGCGCGGGTTTTCAACGAGGCCTTTACGAAGGAGCTTGCTACCAGCATCTGCCCTCCCTGCCCCAAAACCACCAGCCGCCTCGGCACCCGTGGGCGCGACACGTGGCAGCGCTGAGGCCTCCACTGAGCAATTGACAGTGGGCTCTCCCCGTTGCTTTATGCCGCTGCCGGCACCGCCCCCTCCATCTCCTCCTCCCCCCAAAAGCGCAATGCTGTGGGTTCCTCCCCCCACACTCCCTCTCCGCCGGCCCAGGTCCCCTGGCCTGTCTCCTTGTGGTTGATGCTGCTGCTGCGGGGGTTGGTGCGCAAGGGCGGTCGCGTCGCCTTCGTTCGGACGGCCCAAGTTGCTGGGGCCACGCCGTGCTGCCCCCCCTTTGCGGCCCTGGCTCTGGTTACCACTCCCGTCACGCCCCCCCCCGCCCCCGCCCTCCTCCCCCTCTGCCAGTGAGCTCATCACCGCAGCGCTCATGGGGCTGAGCGGTTCTTCCCACCAACGCAGCGAGGACTCTCCACCTGGCGCGTGCTGGTGGCTGCCCTCGCCCCCCTCGACGCGCAGCGCAGGGGGGGCCTGCCGAGGCGGGATTACGAGAGGGGCGGGCGCGGGGGCCTGCGAGGCAGAGGTCATGCCGCAGGACGCACTTGCCCTGTCCCCGCTGTTGTTTGCAGCGGGTGTTGGGGTGCCGCAGTCAGCATTACCGCTGGCGCTCCCGTTGTTGCTGCTGGCGGCGTGGGGGGGCCGGCTGCCACCCGCGTGCGCCGCGTGGCTCCCCCTGTGCTGCTTGAGTAATGCCAGCGCAGGCAACGATGCATGCGCTGGCTCAGCCCGCGGGGCCTGGGGGTTGCCCTCTGTTGGTGCGGCGTTGTTGCTGCTGGTGCCAGGTGCAGGTGGTCGGGGGACCATGCCGCTGCCACCTGGCATTGATGAAGCCGAATAACCCTGTTGGTCAGGGGGAAATGTGCCCTGCCTGCGGGGCGGCATGCCCCTTTGGTTCGTGGCGTTGCCGTGGACAACATCGGCGCCGCTCCCCTCATTGACCCCCCCAAGCCCTACAGGGCTGCTGCGGCGCAGGAAGCCATCACCCGAGGGGACCCCCCCCCCATCGCTGCCCCCGGCGCCGCCTGGCATGGAGGACGGTGCGATGAGCTGCCGAGAGGCGGCGACGTCAGCGGCCGCCACATCAAAGTTGCCTGTGACAGTCGCATGCAGACAGTCCAGGGCACGAAAATGGGGGGGGGGGGGGGGAGGGGAGGGCGGGGCAGGGAATGTTATACAAGGAATTGACAAACGGTGCAGGTGAGGCAGTCTACCCACTTTGACTGATGGCATCATTACAAATGTGCAATCACCACCCTCTTGTCCCTTCAAATCCATTAAAATTACATGTGCACCATGTTAATTCACTCCACCAACCCCATGCGCCCCACTATGGACACGGCCGTTAGCTACGGCGTTGGCCCCCACCGTGCATGTACGCCTAATGCAGGGCACCAGGCCGGGACGTTGCTGGGCTTGTGGATTGCTGCCACCTGGTGCAGGTGATGCGCTAGTGGTTGGCTGGTTGCAAATCCCCCGCGCAAGTCGTAAGCAACACCTTTTCCCGCCCCCCACCCCACCCAAGTGGAAATATTACTGGCTGCCACACCCTAGGCAGCTCTGTGTTTAAATTGCAGCCTCGTTTTGATTGGACGGCATCATCCCAGGGATTGGGGACACTCACCAAACGACTGCGACCGTTTCTGGCCCACACCCCTGCCATCTGTCACACCGGCAGGGGCCGGCCCAGGTGGCTTGGGTGGAAGCGTGAAGGACTCGGCCTTCTTGGGCCTGGGCGGAGGCACAGGCAACAACGGGGGCAATAGCGTCAGCATGGCGACATCCCCCAACGGTGAATCGC
>RPFO01000569.1:0-117088 GCA_009746045.1 Mesostigma viride | reverse complement strand
GCTTAGGGCTTCTTTTTTAGTAGATGTTGTAGGTAGCTGATGTCGATAGATTTAGACCGGTAGGACTGTTTGCACCCATCCATCCATCCATCCATCGGGGTTAATGCTCGCTTGACTCCCCAACGGGAGCACGAGTCTAATTAATTAATTAATTAATTAACTAATTAATTAATTAGGGCTTCTTCCTTAAAAATTAAATTAAATTAAATTATAACATGCCTCCGTTGGGAGGTCATGTAGCACATATTCCATGTTGGGTGCCCAGACCTGTGGAGGTGGGAGAAGCCGCGTAATCGACCTAACCTAAACTCTAAGCTAACTTGTCTAGAAACTACGCTACTCAGCCAAACGCCCCTTCACCTTGGGGGGGGGCGGTGGCTTGCCCATGCACAGGCTGGCGTGTGAGCCTGGACAATCTTCTGCCACCTCTTTCTTGTTCTGCATGGCAGTCCAAAGAAGGAGAGGGAGTGGATGCGGTTGTTCAAACTGGGCTGGGACCACTAGGTCGGCCAGCAACATCTGCATGGTTTTAGTTCATGGCAGGTTTACCTAGCTTCCTGGGAATGTCCTTGGGGCCAGGCCAGTTGTTACGCCGCGGATATCTACCTCCACCTCTACCTCTAATGGGCCTGATACTACCTAAACTGGTCAGACCTCCTCTACTTAACCCTCTGGCGAAAGACGAACGTGACGGAGCTGATCTCAATGCATTAACGTAAGTGTTACTATAATACGCCATACAACCATTTATCAAAACCCGTTTACTCCAGGAATAGAGGAAGGAAACACAACTACACTGCCGTGACCCAAGCCTAAATGTGTCAATTCACTTAACACACGCCGAGTGCACACACAAGGGGTAGAACGCGCATAAATGGTCACCAACGGTCCAACACGCTCGGGCCGACATGGCCCTCGCCTACAGGTGCACGCTGGTCCACTAAATCTACTGATGCACGCTGGTCCACTACATTCTACCACAGGATCAGGACCACTAGTAAAGTACGCGGCGCGGCGCCCAACGGCACCCAATGTACCACAGTACTGTTACGAGGACAATAATGTCCCGGTAGGAGCCTAAACGTAAACCTAGGGACAACCGAGGCAAAGGACCTAATTTACGTCCGTAACTACAACGAATTGTTACGCGACGTAACACCTCCCCCCCCACAAAGGTAGGGAGCCCTCTCCCTACGTACAGGGAGGAAACAAGGGGTAGGAAACCTAATGCACCCAGCACACACTAACACAGTCAGCAAGCCATCCCAGATACAAAGCACCAATAGTTCACACGGTCTCCACCACCACGCCGGGTGGTGTAGGGTTAGCCAGCACCAAGCCTGGTGGTAGGTTCCCCTAACTGCCTGGAACGGAGTCCTTGCCGGGGGGGACGGCACTGGGCAGGACACACAGAGTAAACCATCAGCACCAAGGACCAAGAACACCAACCAACTGGCCAGAATATGAGGGCGACTCTACATACCGGAGGGACAACACCCTCAGGTCGGGCCTAAGGCCCTCTATCTAATGGCCATCCGTCTGGTAGGTACCACGGGAGGCCAGCAGGACTCCAGGTAGGCCTGGTAATGGGCCACATCCTCAACATTGTCATGCCTATCTACGGTGAGGAAAACATCGGCCCACACGCCGTCAGGAAAAAGGCCCAGAAAGGCCCAGTAATACCTATGCTGAGTAAGAACGACCTGGCCCGGGCCCAGTCCAGGAAACCACAGGCAAAGAGGCGAAGGAAAGGCTCTACCGCGATCAGGCAGAGAGCCCGAAGGAGAGGCGATGATACCGGATCCGAGGGCGCATACCCGTCGGGAAAAACAGGTCTACCAGGGGCTCCACGTTGGACGGCCACAACCGGATGTGCCGAATCTCACGGGAACGCCACCGACGCGCACACTGGCGCGACCCGAATGTCTCTAGGTAGTCGCTGGCCCGAGGAGGAGGGTGACCGCGGGAGTCTAGACCCTGGCCCGGGAGGGGCGCCGGACGCCGGGCATCCCACTCGAGGATGGGCTGGAGGACCGTGGTGTACGTAACACCCGGCACCGCAGGAAACTCTACCGTAAGGGCATCCGAAGCCATAATGCCCAGAGGCGGAGGGTAAGCCCACTGGAACCCACCGTAGGTGTCCAAGTCGTTGTGGCGCCTAGCCCAGCGATACAGAACGCGCCGAACCAGGATCTCACCCTGGAACACAGGATCAGCTAAAATAACCATGTCGAAAGGAGGCCGATCAGTCTCAATGGGTAGGCCACGATCCCGAGGCGCCCGACACACCTGGGAAAACCCGTAGGACATGGGCGAGATGGCAAGCTCGGCGGAGGCGCGCGGCAGGTCACACTGGCGGCAGGCGAGTGCGGACATACCACATCCAGGCACGGGCGTGTCGCGCGACTCCGGCGTCGCATGCACCACAGAAGGAGCCCTGTCCCGATCACCCTGGGACAACTCCCGGAGGGAGTCGGAAGCGCGGGTAGCGCGAGGATCCTGGCCGGTGGACCGAACAACCGCGGCCAAGGACAGAGAGGCCGAAGGGGCAGGGGCCGAAGCAGGGGCAGGAGCCGACACCGACGCAGGTGACACTGGTACAGCAGAGGTCGCGCCGGACCCGAAGCCAGAGGGGGCCGTGACGGACCCGCCCCGAAGCTGGCGCGCCGGTCTCGGTGGCCGGTGCACCCTCAGGCCACATGTTAAAAATGGGGCCCGTAGGGACAGGCAGTCCTGCATAAGATTGACTACCATCCAGGCTCCAGTCAGGAACCGGATCCTCTGCGGGGGACCACCCTCCCAAAGCCTGGGCAGTCCGCTAGTGTCGCCAAAGAAGCCCCGCGACGGCTGCGACTGAGCTGGTGGAGGCTCGGAAGCAGCGACAGCGGGCGCGGTCACAGGGGCAGGGGACTCGCGCGTAGGCGCAGGTACAGCGGTCACAGGCGCAGAGGCAGCAGGAGTCGCAGCAGCCGCCGGAACCACAGCGACCGCGGGCGCCAGCGGGGGCGCGGGCGAAGCCGTAGTCGCCGGGGCAACAGAAGGGGTAGGAGGCGCGGATCCAGCTGGCGTAGCCGGGACCTGCGCCTGGGCCGCCAGGAAGGCCCCAAACGCCGTGGTCAGGGACTGGATCTGAGCCTGCATAGCCGAGACCGTCGCCGAAAGAGGATCAGGCAAACCCGAAGGGGTAGGCTCCACTGCAACACCCCGGGTCGACCGAGGGGACGACGGGACCGGAGAGGGAGGAACAGACGCCGAGGAGGCGGACGCAGCGCTCGAGGCAGAATAATCTGGAGTATAATGTACCTCGGCTGGGGCGCCCGAAGGGGCAGGACCATCAACCGCTAGTCCCGCCGCCTGATCAGCTATCTCCATGAATTCTACGGCCCGTAAAAGGTCGCAGGGGTTCTCATCTACCTCAGCATCACCCTCAGCCGGAAGCCAAGGAAACACCTCCCGTAGGCAGGTACGGCCCACAGGGGTAGAGAGGTAGGAGAACACACGGCAACACCGGAGAACCGCATCTATCTGTTCCAAGGCGGGACAGCGGAACCACACCCCAACAAACAGTGTCCGGCATCGTCGAACCCGTGCAGGACAAGCTGGTGCGGCTCATTAGGGGAAGGACCATACCACGTGACCCCGAAGAGGGCCGCCCTGACTAAGCTCGCATGTTGGGCCTGAAGGGCCGGCTGCACAACGCCACCCCGGTAACATGATCGCGACACCCAACGGCCCGGAAGGGCCTCGAAATACAGCTCAGGGTCCGGTAGGGGCAGGGACGGCAGCGGGCTCTCAGCCGGAGGGGTAGGCTCTGTCATGACGGCTGCGGAGGGGAGGGGACAACCAACCACCCGTCGACAGCAGACATAACATAAGAGAGGAGAAGGCCTACGACTAGAGCTTGTGCAGGGTTTTATATTCCTGCAGCAGGCGACTACACCCATCTAGCTCACTCTCCGTATACCAAACCTTATCTACTTCACTACGAGCATACATCCACTTCACTTTATACTGACGCTGGGTACCGCGGCCCTTTTTGATATCTCGATGGGCCACGATGCTTTCTACTTCGTCTTCTACTTCCCCAGTGTCAGGATTATGCTCTAAAGGGGCAGGCGCTAACTCCCTGCCAGCGAACGTACTAGGGTGGTACAGTTTAAGCTGGCTCCTATGGAAGGTGTTTGAATGCGTTTGCCAAGAGGTAGGGATATCGACTTTATACAAGAAATTTCCTACCCTAGACAACACATGGAAGGGTCCTAAGAAGGCAGGCCTAAGTTTGACCTTCAGTTCTGCTTCAAACTTATGAGCAAAACGGCCAACACGGGGGCCTTCTACTAATACTAGATCTCCTACTTCTATCTCAGGTGCTCGTCTATCTAAGGAGGCACGCAACCTAGCAAGGTACTTAGCCTGAGCTTTTTGATACCCTGAGATCGCGTGGTCATGAGCAGTTTTCATTCTATCTAGTAAGGACTGTACACCTTCTACAGTATCTCGGGACACATCATCCTTGTCCCGTAGAGGACTAGCTAAGAGAGAGGTAGGGGTAAGGGGCTGTCTCCCAGTATCTAAGAAGAAGGGCGTATATCCATGCGCAGCTTGGGGACAATTGTTGAGGGAGAACTCTACCAAACATAAATAATCCTCCCAATCACTACCCGAGCCATTAACATAGTGCCTAAGCGCTTCTTCTACTACTCTATTAAGACGCTCTACTAAATGAGAGGAGGAGGAGTGGTAGGCAGTACCGTAGGTAACCTTGGTACCGATGGCAGCGAAAAACTGCTGCCAAAAATCTGAGGTAAATAATTTATCCTTATCACTAATAAACTGCCTACTCAATCCATGATATCTATATACATTATTGAGGTATAGGCGTGCGCAATCACGTGCGGTGAGTTCTAAAGGACACGGCACAAGATGGCACATACGAGTAAAACGATCTATGAACACAAGGATTTGGGCATTGCCCCTATCATTCTTTCTAAAAGGTCCTACAAAATCCATCATGATAGAATCCCAAGGCATGATAGGGTCAGGCAAGGTCCTAGGTTCTGCTATCTGTCCTACATTATTGGGTTTCATTTCCTGGCAAGATTGACAAGTTCTAACATACTCATCCACATCCTTATAAAGGGAAGGCCAGTAATAAGAGCGGGCTACTAGGTCCCGTACCCGTTTACCACCCTGGTGAGCAGCTAAGTCATGCAACTCAAAGAGCAAGGAGGAGCGACAGATAGGAGGGACATACAGGCGCCATTGAGGGGGAGAATCTGCTATCTGCACATATAAAAACCCACCTACAAATTTACAAGGGTGCTTGCCTAATTGTTGGGGATGTGCAGCAATGGCAGCTAATGCTTCCGGCTCAGTGGCCGTAAATCTACTAATAAGGCGTTCAAGATCAGAGGTAGGCATCGCTACAGAAGTATCCAGAACAGGTTTAAAGAGATCTCCTACCGCCTTGCCGAAGAGAAGGGGAGGTCCTAGGGGGACTACGTTTTCATAAGACTTTCCTGACCTAGTCGCTATATGGCTAAGCGGTATAGAAATTTTATTTTTCCCCTCCCCCCCCACCGAGGCCACAGGAAGGGCCTCACACGGGAGAGAGAGTCCTACGTGAGAAAGGAGATCAGGCATGCGAACAGCTGTATGAAAGAGGTAGGCATAGGAATCATCATCAGGTAGTTCACCATAAGGGGTTACACCCATAGTAGTAGGAACTAGAGTAATATTGAGAACATCAAGGTCCTCGAAGAAGGAATAGTCTGCACGACGAGAGAGTGCATCTGGTACTATGTTATCTACACCCTTGACATACTGAAGTTTAAAAGGGGAAAACTGTGCTAAAAATTCCATCCAGCGCGCTTGCCGAGGGGTAAGGTTGGGTTGGGAGAGAAGATGGGTAAGGGGACGATGATCCGTTTGGATAACTAACCTATAAGGATCTAGCTCACAGGGTTCATTCAGGCAGACATCAAATTGAGCACCTTTAAGGAAGTGCTGCCACGCGTGGCAACAATACACCACAGCTAAGAGTTCCTGCTGGTGGACGGGATAGTTACGCTCCGCAGGGAGCATTGTCCTAGAGATATATTCAATTGGCTGTAAGCCCTGACCCTGATCCTGGAGAAGGACACCACCTATAGCTACTTTACTAGCATCTGTAGCCACAACAAAGGGTTTAGTAGTATCCGGTAGGATGAGTACAGGAGGGGAAAGGAGTAGGGATTTTAGGCACTGAAAAGCAGACTGACACTCACTACTCCAAACAAAGGGGATATCCTTCTTTAATAAATGATTAATAGGGGCTGCTATAGTGGCGAAACGCGGGATAAAACGCCTATAGTAAGAAGCAATTCCTAGGAAACTACGTACACCTTTAACGTCGGTAGGAGTAGGCCATTCCTGAATTGACTTAGTTTTATCCGGGTCGGTAGCGACCCCGGCATCTGACAGAACGTGCCCTAAAAATGGGACACTCCTACCCGAACGCACTTTAGCACGGCGCGCCCACAAAGAATTTTCAGCCATTATTTCTAATACTTTCTTTAAATCACGTAGGTGCGTTTCAAAATCAGGAGAGTAAATAAGAATATCATCTAAGTAAGCTTGAGCACAAGAACGGTCATGCTCAGATAAAGAAACAGAGGAGAAGGAGGGATCCTTTAGATCAGAGGACACCTGAGGAAGATGAGAATTTCCCATAACAGGTCTAAGCACTTCATTCATTAACATTTGAAAAGAGGCAGGCGAGTTACAGAGTCCCATAGCCGCTACTCTAAACTGGTAATGACCAAAAGGGGTAGCAAAGGCGGTTTTATGGCAATCCTCAGGAGCTATCCGCAACTGCCAAAAACCATCCGCACAATCCAGTACTGTGAAACAAGTGGAACCTTTAACCTTATTAAATATATCGTCAATACGAGGTAGAGGGTATTTAGATTTCACAGTAATATCATTCAACTTCCTATAATCAGTAACTAGGCGAAACTTGCCATTTGGCTTAGGAACTAACAGGACACCAGCTGAGTAGGGGGAGTTACTAGGCTCTATCAATCCTGCTTCTAATAATGACACTAAAATCTGTTTTAGTTCCTTTAACTCGGTAGGGCCCATTCTATACATCGGAGAGTGCGTAGGAACTGCACCGTCCTTGATAACTACACGGTGTAAAACAGAACGAGGAGGAGGATAAGAAGGAGTCTTTTCTTCAAATACTTTTGAGGAATCTATCACAGCCATGTATCTTACTATTTCATTTTCAGTAAATCCTACTCCTATTGTATCCACTGTATTTACATCTATATCCACACTATTGTTAGTGATAGGTATCTGTTGTACTTCTAACTGAAGGAACATACATAATAGGTATCCATTTTGCTTTAATTCAGAACGTAATTCGTCATTTGACATTATTACTTCAGGTATAGGTCTTACAGGAGGATCAACAGGTGTAGGAGGAGTAATATCTACCAAGGATAAATTTTCCAATCTATAATGACGTTCAGGTACCCAGTAAGAGCTATCTGGAAACCAAATGACCATGGTATCATAATTAATAGTAATCTTATTATCCTGGTGCCAATCTAATCCTAGTAATACATCAGCGGTAGTGATAGGGCCTATAGTGGCCGTCAGGTTGACAGTACGTCCTTGTATAACCATGGGAAGGGACACCGTACCCGGGGAATGACTGGTGCGACCATCAGCATAATGAACAGTAACGGGTTTGGTGTGAGGGGTAGGGACTAGTCCTAAACGTCTAACTAGGGCCTCGCTCACAAAGGAGCTAGCCGCACCGCTATCTACCAACACAGAGACATTCAAGAGTTCATCAGCATGCAAGAAGGGGTCTACAACAGTGTGAGGGACGGTTAAACCACCATTCAAGAACATAAGAGGACGCACACGTAGTGGTAGGGAAGATTCAGCTCCTACAGAGGTTATAAAAACAGGCAGGCAAAAATTTTATCTGGGGTACTATCTAAGGACCTGTCCAGGTTACCCCCGGCTGACAGGCCTACTGTTCCCCCTCCCCCCCAAATCCATAGGAACTAACCCCGAAGAAGACCCTGGCGAAAAAGCCACTGCTGGAGGGTCACGAGGGAGCGAAGAGGGTGCGGGAGCCTGATTATCATAGGGGAACCCTGGGGATCCTGTCTGCACAGCATTCAGCCTACTAGGGGTAGCTGAAGGGATGCGTCCTGAAGTAGGACGAATAGGAGCACGCTGAGGGGTACGAGGAGGGCGAGCGTCGGGATGAGGGGGAGCACCCGAAAGGAACTTGGGGCACTCACGTTTAAGATGACCTACTTCCTTACAATGATAGCATGTGATATGAGAGACATCAAGGGCTGAAAGGTCAGTAACACAGATATCTAATTCTTCTACATAGGAGTTCTCCTCCTCAGGGGTAAGGATAATATTATTAATACGGGAACGGGTAGGAAGAGAAGGGGTGGTGAAGAAATCTGCTACACGCAAGAGATGCTGGCGCACATGCTTGAGGGGCAGATCAGTAAAACGGTAGGCAGAGAACTGGCGCTTGACTTCACGTAATAAGGGTCTACTGAGGCCTTGGAGGAAGCGAGCACGTACTTCTGCACCCGACAAATCCCTAATTCGTACCATCTGAGCATCAAACTCTTTCATATACTCCTTAAATGATTTGGTACCCTGCTGCAAGGTACCAAAGGCTAATCTATCCTGCCAATCTGAATCAGGAGGGACTAAATGGTTCTCTAAACGCTTAAACAATTCTGCTACAGAGTTAGGGTAGGCATGAGAGGCCAAAGACTCACACTGAATGAGGTTAGCAAGCTCAGGAGTAATACAGGTTGTGAGATAGTGAGGAACTAATACAGCATCAGAAAGACGCCATCTATTATGATTCTGCCACGACTCCGTGTTCTGTGTAAGCAACATAATAAAGGTGAAAAACTGTTGAGGGGTAGACTTGACATCCAGCTTGGGAAGGTTAGCAAAGAGGGGAAGAGCAGGGGGCTTAGGGGGATTAGAAGAGTCAGTTTTTCCCATAGGGCCACTATCTTCCACTGCTACATAAGCGGGATAGAAGGAAGGAAGAGGAAAAGTCTTGGGTAGGGGTCTAGACGGGGCCACCGTTTCAGGCTGGTGCCCATAAGAGAAGGGGACAGTATATTGCTCACGAAGAGAGGAATAGGCAAAATGATCATAATTTCTGTCATCTAAGGGCATGGTACTGAAATCACTATTAACTTCTAAATCAGCCACACGGGTAGGGACCTGGGCTGCCTCATAGGCCGTCTCAGGGTAGGACCAGGAAGCAGGTGGGTAAAAGGGAACTGCACTAGGGCGCCCAGAAGGACCGACAGGGGCAGAGGCACGACCCGTGTTAAGAGCAGGCATGGAAGGAACAGGGTGGGAAGGAGGCCTAAAAACATTGTTAGTTAGTGAGGACCTGCTGGAGGGTTGAGCCAAGGTTGCAGGAGGGGCAGGGGCCTGGTTCAGGGTAAGGGAAGGGTCATCACTAAATCTGACTTGCATACGTTGACGTTGTTCATAGGTAGGAGGGGTAAGTGAGGGACGACGGCGACCATCAGCAAGAGGAGAAGGAGGTGAGGCACGAAGATTACCTTGAGGAGTGAGATGGTGTACCGTTTCAAGTGAGTCCCGTCGGTTACCCGATTGTTGTTATGGTTGTTATTATTATTCATAGTAGGAGTATTGGTAGGTATAGGCGACAGTTACCACCCACTGGATCCATTTTTGTTTAAGTAAATGATCAAAAATCTAACTGAAAGCAACAAGGATAAAGGACAAGGCCTAATATAAGGCAAGGAAAGAAAAGGAAAAGATTTTAATGGCTTAAAAGAAAGGAACAATTTAAATCAGTCCTTTTTAACAACAGTAATGGATAGGGAACCGAATTCCAAGGTGAGAGGAGTATCTAAGCTAGATGAGGATGCAGCCCTCTTAGGGGGAGACGAAGGAGGGGTAGCAAAATCTAGAGCTTCTACAGGAGGGCGACCATGAGGAGTAGAACGTACGTGTAGGCCTAGATCTGATACGCTATGGTCTATAAGGAATTGTTGAGCTTCCTCGAAGGTAACAAATTTCTTATACCTAATTACATTATATGTACGGTTTTGCACTATCTTCCTAGCATCTGACCAAGAGAGGAAAATGGCTGACCATTGAGGGGTAATAACTACGTAATACTTAGCTAAACTATTATCACTAGATGAATGGGAAGGCGCAGTAAAAACACGACGTTGACTCATGATAACTCACCTGGCGTGTCTTGTGATGTCAAGCTAGACGAGGTAGGGGTAGGCGACTTAGCTTGACGATCTGGATCACCGAAAGAAGAAGGAGGGCGGGAGTTTCCAGCTCTCGTCCTAAGTCAGCGGCCGGATATCCCAGCGCTCGTCCTAACACAGCGCCCCGTAACTCTGCGGGTGCGGCCGTCTAATAAAGCAGCAGCACAAGGAAAAAGGTGTAGGTACTGCGACGCTAATCGTCTCCGAACAGTAATACTCCCCTATCTAAGGCAGGAAACAACCGTAAGCAGGAAAACAAGGCGAAGGACAGGCTAACTACGAAAGGATTTATCCGCTGTGAGCAGGTCTAGCTTCTAGGTAAAGCGTGTCCCGAAACGGGCAGCACGACGCTCCTAGCTTGAAGGCGACCCGCCCATTACCTATCAAGGAAGTGTCGACTTCTTGTTCCTGGACGCGGAAGGGGTCTTGAAAAGGTGTATGTGGCAAGGGATAGTCGTCTCGTTCACTACCTACTGAAGTTCCTCCGGAACCATTGTTACGCCGCGGATATCTACCTCCACCTCTACCTCTAATGGGCCTGATACTACCTAAACTGGTCAGGCCTCCTCTACTTAACCCTCTGGCGAAAGACGAACGTGACGGAGCTGATCTCAATGCATTAACGTAAGTGTTACTATAATACGCCATACAACCATTTATCAAAACCCGTTTACTCCAGGAATAGAGGAAGGAAACACAACTACACTGCCGTGACCCAAGCCTAAATGTGTCAATTCACTTAACACACGCCGAGTACACACACAAGGGGTAGAACGCGCATAAATGGTCACCAACGGTCCAACACGCTCGGGCCGACATGGCCCTCGCCTACAGGTGCACGCTGGTCCACTAAATCTACTGATGCACGCTGGTCCACTACATTCTACCACAGGATCAGGACCACTAGTAAAGTACGCGGCGCGGCGCCCAACGGCACCCAATGTACCACAGTACTGTTACGAGGACAATAATGTCCCGGTAGGAGCCTAAACGTAAACCTAGGGACAACCGAGGCAAAGGACCTAATTTACGTCCGTAACTACAACGAATTGTTACGCGACGTAACAGCCAGGTCAGGATATCAAGGAGACAACCGCAGCGCAGGCCAGAAATCGGGGGAATCCGGACCATGGTAGCTCGAGCCTGCCGTTATCTTGTCCGCGTGTTCGAGTCGTTCAGGATGATGAAGATGAATGGTGATGAAAATGTGTATCCGTGTGCATTGAAATAATTATGCATGGCTGGCTTACGTGTAGAGCGACTAGATGACCTAGACGGTGGGGCCGGAAACAGCATGCTTGATCAGGGCGTGTGTTTCGCTGATGTAGATAGATTAGACCGGTAGGACTGTTTGCACCCATCCATCCATCCATCGGGGTTAATGCTCCGTGACTCCCCAACGGGAGCACGAGTTTAATTAATTAATTGGCAAACTTGCGCGCGCGCCGGGCACCGGCGCGGCGCGACCCGGACCTATGTGACACAACTGCTTGAAGATGCAGGGCTTCTGGGACTATCCGTACTCCGCGCCCGCATGTTTGACAAGGAGAAATGGGCTGCCATCTGCGATAAGCACCTCCCCGAGGGGTATGCTCCTGTTTTCTCCCCACGGGCCCCGCGGCCCGTTGCTAGCCAGGGTAGAAGTCCGCAGGTGGAGGTTATTGGTCCTGAGGATAGCCGCTACACTACCGCCTCGTCTGCCATCACAACGGTATGAAAGTGCCAAAAACCTACCTTATAAGCCCTACATGGAGCAGATTAAGTCCAAACATGCTAGATATGTGCAGGCAGCATGTTTGGGACACCAATTGAAGGAATTGAACTTTCCAGATTTTTCTGACCTCGGTTGGTCTATTTTTGGCACATCTATTTTTAGCAAATTTTCAGGTTTTATAATAAACATAGCCCGTATAACATGCAAATGAAGAGCTCCTGGCCTGGCTGCTTGCAAGGAGACTGATGCTCATGACTACCAACTGTGCACCAGGTCCCATGGTCATCTGACCCCGTTTAGTGACAAAATGCCACCAAATGCTAGCAAAAACGCGAGTTTTTCACCACATAATGTTGCAGTTTCCACACAAGTTGTGCCCAGCTGAGGCTGGATCTCTGCATGCATGCTTAACATCATTATTTTAGACATTGTGAAAAAATTCAGGTCCTTAACACTTCGTTTGGTGACATTTTGCTGACAAATGCTAGCAAAAACGCACGTTTTTCACCTTTTTCACCACCATTCATTGCAGTTTCCATACAAGGTGTGAACAATTGAGGCTGGAAATTTGCAGGCAGACTTGAAATTGCTAGTTTAGCCAATGCACAAAAATCCAGGTCAACCAGGTGTCATTTGATGGCAGTTTGTCAGCAAATGTTACCAAAATTGCGCGATTTTCGCGTTTTTCGCCACAGTTCATAGCAGTTTTCATAGAATTTGTGAACCATTGAGACTGGAAATTTGCAGGAAGACTTGAAATTGCTAGTTTAGCCAATGCACAAAAATCCAGGGCAACCAGGTATCATTTGATGGCAGTTTGTCAGCAAATGTTACCAAAATTGCGCGATTTTCGCCATTCTCACCACAACTCATTGCAGTTTTCATAGAAGGTGTGCTCAGTTGAGGCTGGAACTTTGCAGGCAGGCTTAAAATCGCTAGTTTAGACAATGCACAAAAATCCAGGTCAATCAGGTGTCATTTGGTTGAGTAATACATGCAATACATGTCAGTTTCGCTTCTAAGACGCTCACTGATTGAGCAAACCTCCTAAGTGAAATATGGTAAACTCCCATTTATATGGCTTGCTAACTATAAAATCCTTTCATCCATTATGTAATATTTACGACTTTTGTGGCATACAAATAAAATTTTGTTCATCTAAACATTGGCTGGACCCAGCTGGCTATATGCCCAAGTGGCCACGCTGAGGCGATTCCTATTGAGGGGCTTGCTGAAAATACCACTCGCAGCTGTCACAGGGGCTAGAAGGTCTATTCTACACCCACAGCATGCAAAGTAGACCTAAACCCAACCTGGATATGCAGCAATCATCACGTACCAGCCGTGAGGGTTGAAGGTCACTCGGCAGGCGGCATGGCGACGATGCGTTTGCGCACCATTGTTGTGGCGTCGCTAAGTGTAAGTAGTGGTATATCCCTTGACAAGGCCTGCCTGACCTTGTCACACCTCATCCCCCATTCCTCAACTTGCATACCTCATGCTCCTGCCTAGACTATCAGCCTGGGCCTGCCTTGCTGGCCACGCAGCTTCCATGTTGGACGTCCAACTCCTCAGCCAGCATGGTGGCATTGATGAAGTAGCCACTGACAAATCCCCCCGTCGCTGCCTCAAGGTTTGCCCTAAGCAACTAAATAAACTTGGCCACTATCATACCTAGCATGAAGTGACCACTGCACAATATCAGTCAGCTCCCTGGCCACAGGCGTACCACAGTCCACATTAACGCATGCTGCATGAGGCCAACTCTCCATATCCCTTTCTCGTTGTGGTCTTGCTCTTGCCCTTGCCCTTGCCCTTGCGCTTGCCAACTGTCAGTCATCCTTGTAGCTTGTGCCATGCTTCTCCCAGCCATCCTTGACTGTCTCCCAACTACTGCACTTCCTCAGCTAAACTGTCAAACTAGGTCGTGCCTCATCCCATCTCTCATTGCCGTAAGGACCCGAAGTCTGGCTTGCATCTCAGCAATGGTTCGTATGTGTGCCTGTCTTTCTGGGTGAGTGGCAGTGGCCTTGGAGTAAGA
Source organism: Mesostigma viride (assembly GCA_009746045.1). Classification (NCBI taxonomy): domain Eukaryota; kingdom Viridiplantae; phylum Streptophyta; class Mesostigmatophyceae; order Mesostigmatales; family Mesostigmataceae; genus Mesostigma; species Mesostigma viride. Next base: position 103,026 of record RPFO01000569.1, on the reverse strand, counting down.
GGCGTTGAGCATGTGCATTGTGCATGTGTGTGTGGTTCTCTTGGCAATCGAACCCTTGCACCGCTGGCATTGTGGATGTATGGCCATGCCCTCTGCCATAACGTCGCCAAATTCTGCCAACATGCATCATAGGAAAATCAGGGGTTGCTGGTAGGCCACAAGAAATGAGAAACCAAGTTGCACATACCTTAGTATCTGAAGGGCAGGTTTTGGGTTTCTTCATTGGCGCTGGTGGCAGCGTGCGTAGTAACTGGCTCATTTACCCGTGCCCTTCGCCAGCACGCACAGCCTGAACTGCATGAACGTTGGCGTCCATGATGACGCCCTCGGCTCATCAGTCATGGTGTCACCGTGGGTGATGAAGGCAGCTTGGGTGCTGGCATGGAAGGCATCATGTGCACTAGGCCGCCATGTGGCCGCAGCACAGGTAGCAGACCTAGCCCAGCAATCGACTCTCTCCCTGCTCTCATGGCATCACACCCGCTCCACAAACCATGATGAATAGTTTTCATGTACAGGCATGTCCTACACATGCGTCAGGGTAGATGCTTTGTTGATGCGTAAGAGGAATGGCGTGCACGTATGCAATGGGTTGGATGGACTCATCAAAGCACGCGCTGCCGTCAACCGTTAAAGGAGGCCACCCATAACTCTGGGGTTGCCATCAACATTCTTTCATTTCTTTGCCCCTTAAGGGTCAGCCATGCCATGCAAGAAAACTGCCCATATTTTGTACCACGCACAACCATATATAACAAAGCAGCAGCTTTGTTATCCATAGCCTTGACTGCGTCGACATCAATGTTGTCATCGGCGGCAATGGCCAGCCAGCCGGCAATAGCTTGCACGCAACCCAGCACGGCCTCTCCCTAACATCCGTGTGAAGAATTGCTTCTTGATATCCCTAGTCTCTAAACTAGGCTGCACATCGCTCGTGTGAGGAAACAGCTCGCCATCAAACCGTCGCTCGCTGAATGGCGCACTTCCCATAAAATAGGAGTACGATGACACAAAGGGACTCCGGAGACGGGGAACTGTTACAACATTCATCCACGAAAGGCAAGGGCTTCGTCAAGGAGTAAATTGGCACGTAGATATGAACATGAGAACGTACCGCTAGTCGACAACCATGACTCTCTTGCATTTGAGGTCTGTTTCGCACACCCCGCAGCAGAAATTCGTTGCGGCATGCACCTGCTGGCATGCAGGTTGTGCATGTCGGGAGGTTAATAACAACCCCGACGCCGTGGGCGTCGTAAGTGCCAAGAAATCCTGCATTCGACATGACGTTTGGGGCAAACGCGAATATATATGGATTATCGGTTTGCCAAGCCTGACGCAGCCTTGAAATTGGTCGGAAATATGCGGTAGCTCGGGAAAAAAAAATTGCAGCGGTACTGAAAAAAGTCGTTCGGTCAAAGTCTTTAGAATTAAAAAATGCGTCGTTTATGATCATAAACTCGATCTTAGGGCGCACTTCATCGGGAAATTTTTTTGCTGCAGTAAGGTGGGGTCGAGAGAAAATCTGCGACCAAACAGGCACCCACCTGTGAATGACGCAATATGCTGTTCGATTCCGCATATTTTCTGCCGAAAAAAAAATACTGGTGGACCAAATAACTCCTTAGGAGGATGAGCGTTAAATTTCAGCCTTGATAATGCTTTTTTACGCGCTCAACATCGCCTGCCAGACCGCCATGCCTGTCGCCCGGAATTCGGTCACCGTCGTGCACGCGCACACCAAAATTTGCATTTGGCGCCACTTTTCGGGTACCGCTTACGAGGTCGGACTTTGGCGCGGCTCGTACCGTTGTGATTACAGTAGAGGACAGCTCGGATGAGGATTACATCCCCATCTAGTGCTTAACGGTTGGGGGATGATGCAGACGATATTTGTCTAAACTTTTGTGTAATTATTTTTCTAATGAGATTAGCATAGTACTCCGTGGCATGCCTTTGCGCATGACACGCAAGTACTTACTTACTTACTTACTTAATTAATTAATTGGAAAACCCTACATTTAGGACCTGTCGGAGAATCCTGTAAACCGTGCCGTCTAGATAGCTTAGCCGCCTGTGTGTCCGTGAGTGTCCACGCCTCGGCGCCGGCATACGACCGTGCAACATCATCTGGAGCGGCTGCGTCTGTGTTTGGTTTTCCGGCGCTGCCCCCAATGCTGATAAGGGCTTATTTGCTCAACGAGGATCGGTCTTTTTCAAGCACCAGAGATCGTTACCCGTGCAGCACTTGGCACGTGAACATGATCCTCCATATTCTGATCAGGCACTCCGCAAAGGTGAAAACCATTTGCGTTCAGTGCCGGGCCGCGGAAAACGCGGAAAAACGCGATCTGCAAATGAATCCGACCGGAATCGAACTGGGGACTTCTCGTACCAATTTTGCTGACTATAGGACGGACGTCTCTGGTTACCATGGCATCGCCAACTTACACCTACAGTCATCCGCAAAAGTTCTCGATCCTGCATGTCCGGGGAGTGATGCAAGCCTTTCGGATTTGGTACTAGATAAATCACTCGAGATCTGTGTGTAGGAGTACTACACACGTGTCTGCACGCGAGACTTGTTCAGTCTCGCAACGTGAGACGGGCCAGTGAACACGGCTGAATCCTTCTTTTTAGTAGAAGGGGGCGTAGCCGGTACTATCGAAATAGTCAGCCAAGCGTATATTCTGACCAGGCACTCCGCCAAGGTGAAAACCATTTGCGTTCAGTGCCGGGCCGCGGAAAACGCGGAAAAACGCGATCTGCTCCATGATGATCCTCCATATGGTTGTGAGGCATGGCCCCCGCCTATACACATGGTGCTAGTTGAGCGCGCAACTTGATGGCTCTCATCACTGGAATGCTCCGCCACATCCTGGGCGTACGTCCGATACTGAGCTGGAGCGCCGTACCTTGGCCAGTCAAATTAACTCTACTATGAGCTCCCTCAGGTCACCCATACCATCCGCCAGGTGCCGCCGCCTATAATCTCATGTGCCGGCCATTCCATCTCGCGCATGACATGGACCAAGTACATGGATACGGATGTGGGCCATTAAAAAATAAACTAAATTAAATTTTATCATGACTGCGTGGGGAGATCATGTAGCACACATTCCCTTGCTGGATGTATGGGGGTGGGCGAAGCCGCGAAACCTAACCAAGCTAACTCTTAGAGAATCCTAACTACTCTACTCACTAAAGCGCCCCTTCTTCCTGCCAGGGGAGAAGGGCTTGCCCACAGGGGCTGGCGTGTGAGCCTGGACAATCGTCTGCCACATCTTCTTGTTCTGCAAAGCAGTCCAAGCAAGAGAGAGGGAGGAAATGCGGTGTTTCAACTTGGCTGGGTGGGTGGGTGGGTGGGTGGGTGGGTGGGTGGGTGGGTGGGTGGGTGGGTGGGTGGGTGGGTGGGTGGGTGGGTGGGTGGGTGGGTGGGTGGGTGGGTGGTGGGTGGGTGGGTGGGTGGGTGGGTGGGTGGTGGGTGGGTGGGTGGGTGGGTGGGTGGGTGGGTGGGTGGGTGGGTGGGTGGGTGGGTGGGTGGGTGGGTGGGTGGGTGGGTGGGTGGGTGGGTGGGTGGGTGGGTGGGTGGGTGGGTGGGTGGGTGGGTGGGTGGGTGGGTGGGTGGGTGGGTGGGTGGGTGGGTGGGTGGGTGGGTGGGTGGGTGGGTGGGTGGGTGGGTGGGTGGGTGGGTGGGTGGGTGGGTGGGTGGGTGGGTGGGTGGGTGGGTGGGTGGGTGGGTGGGTGGGTGGGTGGGTGGGTGGGTGGGTGGGTGGGTGGGTGGGTGGGTGGGTGGGTGGGTGGGTGGGTGGGTGGGTGGGTGGGGGGTGGGTGGGTGGGTGGGTGGGTGGGTGGGTGGGTGGGTGGTGGGTGGGTGGGTGGGTGGGTGGGTGGGTGGGTGGGTGGGTGGGTGGGTGGGTGGGTGGTGGGTGGGTGGGTGGGTGGGTGGGTGGGTGGGTGGGTGGGTGGGTGGGTGGGTGGGTGGGTGGGTGGGTGGGTGGGTGGGTGGGTGGGTGGGTGGGTGGGTGGGTGGGTGGGTGGGTGGGTGGGTGGGTGGGTGGATGGATGGATGGATGGATGGGCGGACGGGCGGCACACAATCCTACAGGTCTATCATATCTAGTTACACAAATGATTCCTACAGGTCTATTTTATCTAGAGTGAGCCAGACCCTAGGGGGCATAGTGCTCCGTGGCATGCCCACATGTGCATGACACGCAAGTACTTACTTACCCTATAGGGGTCTTGCCTATAGGGTAAGTAATCGCCATGCGATCGCCATGCGTCCAGGCATAGTTGTCTCACTTCATAGCATGCTTCCCGCCTTGCAAACACGTGGCTCAGTTCCCCACTGGTGCATGGGGGGTTATTGTCTCTATAACCTGAGCCCACTTCGGGCCTTGTACATTATCTTTTTCCAAATCACGGAGAGGCCTAGGCACCCCATGTCCTCTACTAGCTGCTGCTTGAAAGTGCGCGGGCCTTACGGCATCTAGAATTGCTGCATGGGCCCGTCAGGCCACGTGAGGTGCCTGCCCGGCTGAGCAGGTCGCAGCCCAGCAAAGGGTGACGAGATGTGTCTACGTGGTTGGTGCGAGCCAAGTGCCCTAGCTACTAGTTGCAGTATACACTGCTTGATGGTGCTGGTGATAAGTGGCATGCTACTAGGTACCTGTGTTATGATGTGGTGTACATGTCGTCTGCTGTGGAGGGGAGCCAGCTGCACCAAGGATCAAGCTTGAAGCGAGTAGCCGGGGGGACGGCGATGCCGTCTAGCAAGAAGGTTGGGTGGGGGTGTCCCCTCAGGGAAATCGATGGGCATGACCTCTGTTTTCTTGCTGACCATTAGCCCCACCACCCGCGCTTCAAGCGACAAACTATCAAGCCACAGTTGGGTGACTCGTAGTGGAATACAATTGCTTTTTCTGAAAAGCTGCCTCTGGGCATGCACGTTACACATGCTTAACCCGTGTTTTTTTTTTTAGAACGCGATATACTGCGTTGTAAGCTATTTATAGAACACATCATAACATCTAGGGAAAATTTTTTTTCATAGTCATGTGTATACTTTCCTGAAAGCCCATAAATCAAAGGATTTTTTGAGCTACTCAGACCTACAAAATGCTAATTCATTTGAGAGATACACTGGTTTGAATACAGGGGGGTCTGACCATGACCGCGATTTGTTGACCCTAGGTCACAAGTCATGTGCTTATTCACAAATGGTTCATGAAAAAAATCTGGCTTCTTGCACGAGCTATGGGCAACATAATAATGCAGGCTCTGTGAAACAAAACTCAGGCCCATTGGGCCACTGGAGCTATTTTTTATTAGCATTACAATTACAACGCAGTACAACGCAGTGGGAAAAATGAGAGCCCTTCACAACATGACCCAACGACACAAGCCCCATTAATTAATAAATTAATAGACACGTGACTGCGTCACGTGAGCATAAGTCCTCAGTGGGAGGGGAACATGGGATGGAATGGATGGTATAAGCTATCTAGGTCCTAGTTACAGGGGTGTGGGCACCGCGGCCCGAATCGCTATAAATGCCATACTTGGTCACACGCGGAGCCCCCACAGGCTTGGGGGTGGTCTCCTTCATCACTACTTGCCATCTATCCTTGCGCACCATCTGCCTCCATATTACAGACAAACCAGGAGGCTGCCCGGGGGTGAGCCCGTCACGTCTGGTGTAGCACATGTCCATGCCGAGTCTATCACGAAAAGTCCACGGGTGGCGGCCCTGCCGCGCGCGGCCGGGGGCACGCCAGGTGAGGACATATCGCCCAGGCTGGGCGGGCTTGGTGCCAGCTAGTCTATCTGATGTATCTACCTGATCTGTGCGGGCCAGGTGCCCGGCTAGGCCCAGGCGCCTGTGCCTAATAATGTGGGAAACATAGGGCAAATCAGCGTACAAATCCTCATTACTAATGTGCAAACCAAAGGGGATGTTAAGGGCCTTGCGCAGCATCTTGGTGACGGCGCCGTCGAGTCGTTGCTCCAGCTCCTGCATCAGTGTCCACGTCTCGGCGCCGTAGGTCAGGATCGTCAGAATGACGACCTTGAAGAGGTCACGCTTGACGATCCGGGGTAGGGCGGGGTTGCTCCACCAGCGGCGGTGGTCATGGAGGTGCGCCCACGCCATGCCGATCCGTGTCGTCATGTCGTCCTCGCAGTCGGGAAGCCAACTGCCGAGCAGCTTGAAGCGGCCTGAAGGAGGGTAGTTGACCTCGGCATCGTCTAAGAGGCGGAGTGTGGGTGGGGGCCCTGCCATGCCGAGGGCCAGGGCCTCCGTTTTGGGGCTGATTTCTAGACCAACCGCCCGAGCCTCGAGCGCCAGGCAGTCCAGCCAAAGTTGGGCAGACTCCGGCTTCTCGATGAGCGTGATGTCGTCGGCATAAATGAGGTCAGCTAGTAAATTCTGCTTGTTAGTCGGCCCCCCTTCCCCAAGCTCGTTCGTGATCGCTAGGCCAGGGGCACGGCCTGCAATGCTAGCAAAGCGAGCACGTGCCTGGCGCATAACATAATCCACTACAATAATAAACAGGTACGGCGACAGGACGCAACCCTGCCAGACGCCGGTCTGCAGTGGGCATGGCGGGGTAATGCCGTGTTGAGTGCGCACCGAAGTGGTGGACCCCTCATACAGCGTGCGGATGACGGTAATCAGGGGAGTGGGGACGCGAGCGCGAGCAAGTACAGCCCATAGAGCGTCCCAGAGGACAGAATCAAAAGCCTTGATGAAGTCGACGAAGATCAGGATGCGGGAAACTCACCAGGTTGCAGGAGAGCGATTTCCTCGAAGAGGCGACGCGCGACGAAGATGGCCATGACGGTGTTGCGCCCAGGACGGAAGCCCATTTGACTTTCCCCAAGGTGACAGTCGAGAGCAGAACGAAGGCGGTTGAGGATCATGCGCATGAACAACTTAAGTGCGGCGCTCTGGATGCAGACTCCTCTGTAGTTGGCGGGGTCGTCAGGGGAACCTTTGTTTTTGTACAGCATAATACGGTAGCTGTGCTGCCACTCAGGAATCGGCGGCGCGTCGGCAAGCAGGATCCGGTTGCAGACGTCAAGCAGGAACCCCGTGAGCGCCGTCAGCTTAATCACCGGGGCTGGGAGCTGGTCAGGTCCAACGGCGGCATAAAAGCGGAGTTGCTTGGCGGCGGTGCTCAGCTCGAGCTCGGTGAACGGCGGGAGCTCGTTGGGGTCGGCCAGGGGTTCCGTCAGGGCTGGGTACGTGTAGTCCTGCTCAGCGGCGGGCGGCGTGGGCGGCGCAGGGACGTCCGCCGGTGCTACTGCCAGGCGTGCGGCCGCCAGAGGGCCAAGCGGCGGAGGCGGCGGGGGGCGCCGAGCAGCCGGGACTGGGAGGAATACCACTGGTCGAGCTGCTGCTGCGGTGAGCCAGAGAGCGTCCGCGGCGCCGGCTGCGCGCCGCCGGCGGGCCGTTGGGCGTGACGCAGGCGGGTCCAGGCGTACTTGCCGTGCTGGTCCTTGAGGTGGGCGAAGTACTCGCGGACATGAAGGTCCTCCTGCTCCTTGGTCGCCTGCCGGATGGCCGAGTGGTAATCGGCTTTGAGGCGGGCGTAGCGGGCGGGGTCGCTGTTGTCGCGCAGGGCTTGCCGGGCCTGGATGACGGCGGGGAGCCGGTGCAGGCTGGTGAAGCGGGGCGGGCGGCGGGGGGCAGTAGGGCCCCGGCCGCGGGCAGCTTGTCAGCGAGGTGCCGAAGGGCCGATGCCGGGCCGGCAGCGAACAGCTGGGCGTGGCTGGCCGGGATGTCCAGCGCGTCGACAAACGCCTCTGCGGCGCGCTTGTGGGCGCGTTTTTCAGGCAAGTCCTCCAGAGCGTCGTCAGATTTCTCGAGCAACTGAAGTGTGCGCAAATCAGGGGGTGCCACGTGCTTACGAAAGGGCGAGGGGAATCGCAGGCGGATGCGGGCGGTGACGATGCGATGATCGGAGCGCACCAGGGGGATCACATGCGAGCGAGCAGCTAGCTAGTACAGATCCTTGATGACGCTTGCGCATTACAACATAGTCAATGCAGCGTTCAGTGCCAGTTGGCGAGGTGTGTGTGACCAAAGCATCTGGACTATGTGGAAAGCGGTGTTGGCAGTGACCAAATCGCATGTCGTAAGCAAATCAGCAAAAAGTTCAGTGTCTGGCATTGGAGACCGTACCGTTGGGGGCGTGCTGACAGCCGCCAGTACCCGGTGGTAGCGTGGCGTTGGCGTCCAGCAGCAGAGCGAGGTAGTTGCGACCAGGGATGCCGTTCGCCAGGTTCTCCAGCGCTGCAAAGAAGTCCTTGCGGTCTTGTTCTGGGTGGCCGGAGTGGGGTGCGTAACCAACGCCCACCGTCAGGGCGTAGGTCGAGTGGCCCTCCATCGAATGAAAAGTGGCCACGAGGAGCCGAGCGTTGACCAGCTGGGGTTCGCCCATGTGGCGTACGGCGAGCGGGGAGCAGAGGAGACCGACGCCCCCGTTCCCGGTGCCGTCGCCGCCTCCGTAGTAGAACCGCCAGCCGTCGATGTCGTCAGCAACAAGGGCAGTTGATCCGCGGGCCGATGCAGTGCGCCTGTGTTCTTGGATTCCCAGGATGGCGATATTATTGTCGATGCAGAAACCAATAAGATTGGAGACTCGATGGCACTGACAGTCGTCACTGCGCAGGCAGTGACAGCGGTCAGCGTCGGGCTGGAGCGTGCGGGCGTTGAAGGTGGCGATGACCAAGGGCGCGCGTTGACCGAAAAGGGGGGTGCAGGCGGGGGTGGGGGCGGAGATGGAGCAGGGTGGTGATGGGGGTGGGGGTGGAGGTGGTGGGGTAGGGGGGGCGGGTTGGGGACTTATGCTTTCAATCACCGTTTCGATTCTTCCTGCCAACGCGTCGAGGCGACGCCGACGGTTGGCTCGGGTGGCCAGGTAGAATGAGTCTGCGTCTGCACGCATAAGAAATGCGTGCAGTCTGAGGAGGTTTCGGAGGCGGCCGCGCGAGGCGGGGCGAACCTGGCTCACTGCCGACCCGTGCTCTCTCTCCGACAGCCCGAGGGCTGCGAAGGCAAAGGGGCGGGAAGGGGAGTTAGGCAGATCCCACTGCTAAAGCCGCGGAGCCGCGGGGCCGCGAGCGTCGTCATTGATAGGAGAGAAGGGTTCGCAGCGCGGGCTCCGGCTCAGGTGCAAAGCGAACGAATTTATTAGGGGGACGGCCAAGCCTGGCAGCCATACCTGAGCTGAAGTTGCCCCGGCGGATCCCCACACGTGCTGGGGAGCAGGTGACCGTCGATGCCGGTGGCGATGGCGGTGACGGCGGGGGCCGAGCAGGGGGCTGGGGCGCTGGCACGGCGGTATCCATGGGGGTCGCCGTCATTGGAGGAAGGTCCTGGCCGTTAATGCGGACGATGAAGACGCCATTAAAGAGGCGGGCATAGATGCTGCACCGTAGTTGCGGGTTGGCCTGCTTGGCTGCCCGAGCCTCGTGGACCTCCGGCCGGTTCAAAGCGGCAGCCCGGGCCTCAAGCTGCTCCGGGGTATAGTAATCGTCGATGCTCAGTTGGGTATCGTGGAGGTTCCGGCGGGCCTTCTGCACCTGCAGTTTGTCCTCCTTGCGGTGGAATTCCACCAAGACAGGGGCGGTGGGGCCGCCGAGCCGTCGTGCCGTTTTGATGACGACGCTTTGGGCCACGCCGAGCTTCCCCAGGAAGGGGTCGCCCCGGAGGTAGGTGCCCAGGCGTGCATCGTTGACGTTCGAGGGGACGCCACGTACCACAATACTGCATGAGCGAATGGGTTCGTGCATAGCATCCCTTGTGCTGGCCTTGACGGCTGTTTTGATTTCGTTGATGAGCTCCGTAGGGTTCTGAAGCGTGGCGGCATAGGTGGTCTTGGCAGGAGTTATGGAGGCGGCAAGTTGTTGCTGGAGCTGGTGGAGGAGCTGCTGCTGCTGCTGCAGCCCTGCTGCAATGTGGGTGATGGCGGAGTGGATGGAGGTGTCGGCGTGTGAGGAATGGGCGTGGTGGGTGGCGAGGTGGTTGTGGACAGGGTTGAGGGCAGCGTTGAGGAGGGGAGGGAGGCGATCGAAGCAGGTATTGGCGACTTGCTTGGCGGTGATGTTGATGGCGGCCGCAACAGTGGGGTCGGCTCCCACGTCCAGAGAGGCCATGACAAAGCTCTCAAGGGCGCTGTCGGAAAGACGGGAGCACGTCCACCAGACTGCTAGGCAGAGGTCAGTGTCGTCGGGGTCGTCGTGGAGAAAGTCTGACAGGTGGGTAACCTGTTGGTTGCAGTCCCGGATCTCGCACTTTTTCTCGGCAGCCAGGTGCAGGATGGTGAGGGCGGCAGCTCGGGACAGGCGCATGATGGCGTTAAGGCCTGGCCATTTGCCAGGTAAAAATGCGGCAGCTTCCTCGGCAGAAAAGGCCTCCTCGCGGGTATCCATGGCAGGGTCGCTGTTCGGCGGAACGGTGGAGTGGAGCGGCTGGATGTTGACAGTGGCGTCCGGCATAGGGGAGGCCCACACTAAATCACTAATCGAAAATTACTTGGGAAATGTTGTCTCGGGCTGATGGACATGTGTGCCCCTCCATTGCGGAGTTAAATTGGATGTATAATTGAATGAAATACATTTTTTCCATTCCATGCATCGATGCTCGAGTCATCGCGATATCTGAATATCTTACATAATTACAGACCCATCAATTGGAAGATCAGAAAGCTCCAGTGCATCTGCTCTACGACCGGACGTCTCAATCGTACGTAGTGCTTTCGAGTTATAATTACCCTCAATGTATGTCTGGAAAATCCACGTGCAGGCAGTGTCAAATGCATGGTATATGAACTAGTTATGTACATGTCAAGATGATGACAGTCAAGCGAGGCCATACATGTTGACGGACAAGTGAGCCTGTAGACCTACGTCGATCCCCAGTTCCTCGATGTCGTGCGCAGCCCCGATATCATCAGATTTCCAATCCCCAACGGCCGTCGGCTCCGCAAAATCCACGTTCGCGATTAAACAGTGCAACCGCGAGGGCCGTTCTAACTTGTAATCCACCTATATAATGGGCTCCGTCTCGTCACCGTGCGTTCGCATCAACAGGACAGCCACGGGTGTCGCGACGTCTCGGACGCTGTGCACTACACGCATCATCTCGGTCATCGCAGCCGTCGAGCACGTCACAAGCATCAATTATTCTCTGGACGAATTCTCGTGACCGTGTTGATATTAATGTCTGCCAACTTCACGACTGTGAACAGCAGCCTCACGCACGTCCGGTCCATCCGACTCCGTCAGGCGGTGTTGCGAATGGCGTCCTGCGTGCAAAAACCAGTACATGAAGGACAATAATGTTAGCCCGTTAGACAGATTTGTCTGTGGTTCCGCTTACAGCAGTACTAATCACCCGTTACGCGGATTTCGGGCAAGTGGGTATCCTCCTACATTACATGTATCCAATTATGGACGGGAGATTTAAAATGGGAAACAAGTATCAGCGAACCCAGAATCAAGGTATCCACGCAACGGTTTTGAAGAAACGGCTATGTACATATAGACACAATGAACTGAACAAAACTTTAGTAGCTCACTCGTCGTTCACTTGTTAGTCGTAACGGAGGCAGTCATTCAGTCAGTTTGCAAGTTCAGTTGGCAAGTACGGAAACACACGCAAGTGCGTAACGGAGGCAGTCAGTCAGTCAGTTTGCAAGTGCAGTTGGCAAGTACGGACCACCAACCGCGTGTGTACGTCCATGATATCGCAATATAATCAAGAATAACAGGGAACGGTTAATGTATCCTTTACGCAGCTTTTTCGTTCAGGGCATGTTGAAATAACGAAAGTGGGGTCAGGTGTTCGAACCTTCCAAGTGCCGAATTTTTTACGAACCAGCGCATTCACGAACCTTGCACTGGGGACGCGGTGGACGTGTACCATTACCCCGGCCTAATTCTAGCATTGTACACAAGGGGCGGTGGCTAGCAGTAAAGAAGGGCATCCTAGTCATAACGCTGGGCAAGTTTAAAAGCACCAACGGCCGTTGAGTAGGAAAAAAAAAGAGCAGGAGAAGAGCACGTCGACGTTTCAACAGCAAGACAAAAATATTGAACCCCGAGTACCAATGAAAATGCTTTCATGCATGTCCACCCCGACGAGGCACAAATTCATGCATGCCCACCCCGACGAGGCACAAATTAATGAACGACAGATTTCTCACCCCCCCCCGGCACATGGAACAAGTGCCATCGCACGCACACACTTTGTAGACAGGAGAGTTTCGAGAGTCCAACGGCCGTTGGCTCGGAGAAATTGACAGTACACCAGTAAAGACATTAAAATTATCACTTTGTTGTCTTATGTGTGCCGTGTCATTTCCCAAGGTCAAAAGCCGTCAACTTCTGCACCTCTTGTCCCTCCCACCCGTACGCACTAAGCATGCCCACCTTACACTACCACATGTGGCTCTTGAGAAAACTCCCCCCGACGATGCACATGTGCCATTCACGCACACACCTTCAGACAAGGCTATCAGTTTTTCGAAGTCCAACGGCCGTTGGCTCCGAGAAATGCTGTTACAACTCAAAATTACAATGGTGACATCCACGAGCTAGTGGTACGCCGAACAAGTGCTTGTATGACATATGGCGACTGCCCGTGAGGAAAAGTCCACCACCACACACGGTCAGTTTTTTGAGTCCAACGGCCGTTGGCTCCGAGAAATGCTGTTACAACGCAAAATTACAATGGTGACATACATGAGCTAGTGGTACGCCGAACAAGTGCTTGTATGACATATGGCGACTGCCCGTGAGGAAAAGTCCACCACCACACACGGACAGTTTTTTGACTCCAACGCAAGAACAGACGTAATGCACACCAAGTGACCAAGTGGCAAGATAAAGACACCCTTGCCAATCTCTACCCACAAAAACTTAGCCCCGAAATCCGTAGCCCCGAAATCCGTGATTGATTTGTACATTGTAGATGACAATGCAGCGATCACATGTATTCTGAAACCAACACGTTTTTACCTAGTTATCATGGTAACCAATTTATGGTTACCTAGTTATCCATGGCTAGAAAGTTGTAAATACACGATGTGGCCACACACGCCATAGATGAAAATCATAACCAGATCACGCACATGATCATGGAAGGGGACTCTATTGATCTCAAAAAAGAAAGCTCAAGACACCCTACACCCTACACCCTACACCCTACACCATACATCCTACAACCTACACCCTTAACTCTCCACCCTTAGCTTACGTGACCTTTTTTTCGGAGAAATGTCCGAGTGGAATGCTATGTATGGGGTAACTTTCCCAAGGGTTCGAATCCCTCTTTCTCCATTAGAGTTTTGTTTAGCTTCTATTCTCGTCTACACATAATTCACACGAAGTACGCTTGCAAATACTTTATTACTATTTTGTTTGATATACTACACTAATATTATAATTGTTGTGTGTGTGTGTTGTTCACGTGTGCGTGTGTGTGTTGTGTGTGTTGTGTGTGTTGTGCGTGTGCGTGTGCGTGTGCGTGTGCGTGTGCGTGTGCGTGTGCGTGTGCGTGTGCGTGTGTGTGTGTATATAATTTTTTGTTGTGTGTGTGTGTTGTGTGTTGTACGTGCAAGGTGTATGTACATGTGTGTGCAGCCGGCCCTTGCGTGCGCGGTGTGTGTACGTTTCTGTGCAGCCGCCCCTTGCGTGCGCGGTGTATGTACGTGTGTGTGCATGCCGGCCCTTGCGTGCATGGTGTGTGTACGTGTGTGTGCAGCCGCCCCTTGCGTGCGCGGTGTATGTACATGTGTTTGCACTCGCCCATTGCGTGCGCGGTGTATGTACGTGTGTGTGCAGCCGCCCCTTGCGTGCGCGGTGGATGTACGTGTGTGCGCACTCGCCCCTTGCGTGCGCGGTGTATGTACGTGTGTGTGCAGCCGCCCCTTGCGTGCGCGGTGTATGTACATGTGTGTGCATCCTTGTCCTTGCGTGCATGGTGTATGTACATGTGAGTGCCGTCGCCCCAACCGTGCATTGTGTATGTACGTGTGTGTGCAGCCGCCCCTTGCGTGCATGGTGTGTGTACATGTGTGTGCATCCTTGTCCTTGCGTGCATGGTGTATGTACATGTGTTTGCACTCGCCCCTTGCGTGCGCGGTGTGTGTACGTGTGTGTGCAGCCGCCCCTTGCGTGCATGGTGTGTGTACATGTGTGTGCATCCTTGTCCTTGCGTGCATGGTGTGTGTACATGTGTGTGCAGCCGCCCCTTGCGTGCGCGGTGGATGTACATGTGCGGGCAGTTGCCCCTTGCGTGCGCGGTGTATGTACATGTGTTTGCACTCGCCCCTTGCGTGCGCGGTGTATGTACATGTGTGTGCAGCCGCCCCTTGCGTGCATGGTGTATGTACATGTGCTTGCACTGGCCCCGTGCGTGCGCGGTGTATGTACGTGTGTGTGCAGCCGCCCCTTGCGTGCGCGGTGTATGTACGTGCGTGTGCAGCCGCCCCTTGCGTGCGCGGTGTATGTACATGTGTGTGCATCCTTGTCCTTGCGTGCGCGGTGTATGTACATGTGTTTGCACTCGCCCCTTGCGTGCGCGGTGGATGTACATGTGTGTGCAGCCGCCCCTTGCGTGCATGGTTTATGTACATGTGTGTGCAGTCGCCGGCCCCGTGCGTGCGCAGTGGATGTACGTGTGTGTGCAGCCGCCCCGTGCGTGCATGGTGTGTGTACGTGTGTGTGCAGCAGCCCCTTGCGTGCGCGGTGTATGTACGTTTCTGTGCATGCCGGCCCTTGCGTGCATGGTGTATGTACATGTGCTTGCACTGGCCCCTTGCGTGCGCGGTGTATGTACGTGTGTGTGCAGCCCCCCCTTGCGTGCGCGGTGTATGTACGTGTGTGCGCACTCGCCCCTTGCGTGCGCGGTGTATGTACGTGTGTGTGCAGCCGCCCCTTGCGTGCGCGGTGTATGTACATGTGTGTGCAGCCGCCCCTTGCGTGTGCGGTGGATGTACATGTGCGGGCAGTTGCCCCTTGCGTGCGCGGTGTATGTACATGTGTTTGCACTCGCCCCTTGTCAGAAACCGGGGCTCGGAGGAAAGATCTTTTGCCTGTTATGACCCAGATATTGCACAAGTGTATGGAAAAGACTTCTTGTATTAAAATACGTTTACTGAGAGTGGAAAACACGGTGCGGCCAACACTGGGCGCAGTCTACCATAGCCAACACTGGGCCAGGGCAAATGACAATGCCAACACTGGGCAGGGTCACACGACCAACACTGGGTCGGGGCCACACACGGCTAGGCAAGCAAACAACTCTAGGAACACAAAGTAGTGGCGGCTAATGCATTATGCACCGTTGATTTACATCTGACGGCACTGCAGCTTAGCGTCTCTACAACCACGGAAAGAACACTAGATAATAACGACTTTGCAGCCTGTAATCTATTGTCCACATCATGGTACATTGTGTGTGTGGTCTGATAGGCTCAAAGTCCTATCGCCTCCAGGGCGGCACCACAAACTGCGGACCTGATCTGATCCGGAGAGAGCCGATGTAAATTACGGCACCTGTAACGGTGCTGACAGGTAACGCTTGCTGTTTTCCGAGCAACATCATTCGGATTTTAGTACACTCAAACATTGTATATGATATTAAACTAGTCAACGACCTGTGGGTGCAATTAATAGGGATGCAAACCCAACAACAAGTCGTGTAAATAAACACCTAGCTGACGGCGTCAATTTTCCCCGCATATAATGCGTGATAACATAATGCGTGACAAAAGTAGAGAAACATCGCTAGATATTTGACACACCCCCATACTGCATGTCACGTATTCCGGCTACTCAATGAAAAAACCAGCAGGAACATCTGCCACGTCGTCAGCCAGTGGCTCGCCGTCCATGGTGAAGTGCGCCTCAGGTTTCTTGGACTTGTTCTCCGCCTTCTTGGACCAGCAGCGATCCTCAGTGTGACCGGTACGGTGGCAGTGCTTGCAGGTCAGCACTTTCCCACCCTTGGTGAGGAAGACTGATTCGTCGATAGTACCCGCACAGTGGGGGCAGGCAGCAGTATGATACACTGGTGCACTGGAATCTGAGCTGCCAGCTTGGGCCGCGCGGTGCACACGCAGATGGTCGTCCACTTTCAGGACGGCGGTCTTGTAGTCTTTCCACGTCAAGTCGGGGGGAAGGTTGTACGCCGCCAGGACGGGGCCATACTGGGCAGGAAGTCTGCGGCGGTGTGATGTCACCAGGATGGAATCATGGAGTTTATTGTTGCTTAATTTATTATATTGCAGGTACAATCGTTCGGTGAGATTGACATTTGCAGGAACAGAATCCATGGGAATCTGCTCAGCTGACAGCAGTTCCTCAAGTGTCGCGGCCTGATGGGTGGATGTCGTTTCGTCACGTCCATAGACGTCAACCAGGACGGTCCACGCCTCGTGCATATACTTGTTGGGGGCCGTAGCGGCATGCAGTAGCGCGTTGCCGTCGAGGCCAGCAATCAGGGCAGCGTAACCAATTTTTTGCTGCTTTACCACGATCGGATCCTTTCCAGCTAGTACATCTGAATATCCGAGGGCGTCGAATTGCCCTTCCGCCTTGATTCGGAATCCGGTGAATTTCTTGGGGTCGCTCCCATCAAAGTTGAGATTCTTGAGAGCACTAAGAACGCTGCTCTCCTTGACTTCTCGTGCCACAGCTGGCGCACCTCCCGACATGTTCTTGATTGCGTTGGAGATTTGTAATGTGAAGTAAAGTGTGATTTAATCTCTCCAGAGATACTGCGTTGTTGTCGAGCAGATCCTGTAGATTTCTGATTGAAAAGTCTGGAAGTTCGCTGAAACACACACAGTTGAAAAATTCTTGTCGAATGCCACGCAGGAGCCAGCGGCAGTAGGCAGATTCAGGAAACACGCCCGGGAAGATGTCTTCAACTTGGGCAAAAAGCAGATTTGCTCTTGCGAGGTAGTCTGGGCAAGATTCTTCGGGAAATTGAAAAAGCTCAATTCCAGATCTCAGGTTGCGGTCGTTGGGAATTGGAAAATATGGGTTCATAGGCATCACTCGCTACTCGATACCATGTCAGAAACCGGGGCTCGGAGGAAAGATCTTTTGCCTGTTATGACCCAGATATTGCACAAGTGTATGGAAAAGACTTCTTGTATTAAAATACGTTTACTGAGAGTGGAAAACACGGTGCGGCCAACACTGGGCGCAGTCTACCATAGCCAACACTGGGCCAGGGCAAATGACAATGCCAACACTGGGCAGGGTCACACGACCAACACTGGGTCGGGGCCACACACGGCTAGGCAAGCAAACAACTCTAGGAACACAAAGTAGTGGCGGCTAATGCATTATGCACCGTTGATTTACATCTGACGGCACTGCAGCTTAGCGTCTCTACAACCACGGAAAGAACACTAGATAATAACGACTTTGCAGCCTGTAATCTATTGTCCACATCATGGTACATTGTGTGTGTGGTCTGATAGGCTCAAAGTCCTATCGCCTCCAGGGCGGCACCACAAACTGCGGACCTGATCTGATCCGGAGAGAGCCGATGTAAATTACGGCACCTGTAACGGTGCTGACAGGTAACGCTTGCTGTTTTCCGAGCAACATCATTCGGATTTTAGTACACTCAAACATTGTATATGATATTAAACTAGTCAACGACCTGTGGGTGCAATTAATAGGGATGCAAACCCAACAACAAGTCGTGTAAATAAACACCTAGCTGACGGCGTCAATTTTCCCCGCATATAATGCGTGATAACATAATGCGTGACAAAAGTAGAGAAACATCGCTAGATATTTGACACCCCTTGCGTGCGCGGTGTATGTACATGTGTGTGCAGCCGCCCCTTGCGTGCATGGTGTATGTACATGTGCTTGCACTGGCCCCGTGCGTGCGCGGTGTATGTACGTGTGTGTGCAGCCGCCCCTTGCGTGCGCGGTGTATGTACGTGTGTGCGCACTCGCCCCTTGCGTGCGCGGTGTATGTACGTGTGTGTGCAGCCGCCCCTTGCGTGCGCGGTGTATGTACATGTGTGTGCATCCTTGTCCTTGCGTGCGCGGTGTATGTACATGTGTTTGCACTCGCCCCTTGCGTGCGCGGTGTATGTACATGTGTGTGCAGCCGCCCCTTGCGTGCATGGTTTATGTACATGTGTGTGCAGTCGCCCCTTGCGTGCGCGGTGTATGTACGTGTGTGTGCAGCCGCCCCTTGCGTGCGTGGTGTGTGTACATGTGAGTGCAGCCGCCCCTTGCGTGCGCGGTGTATGTACGTGTGTGTGCAGCAGCCCCTTGCGTGCTTTGTGTGTGTACATGTGTGTGAATCCTTGTCCTTGCGTGCATGGTGTGTGTACGTGTGTGTGCAGCCGCCCCTTGCGTGCATGGTGGATGTACATGTGAGTGCCGTTGCCCCTTGCGTGCGCGGTGTATGTACGTGTGTGTGCAGCCGTCCCTTAATTGCGTGCGCGGTGTGTGTACGTGTGTGTGCACTCGCCCCTTGCGTGCGCGGTGTATGTACGTGTGTGCAGCCGCCCCTTGCGTGCGCGGTGTATGCCAGTGTGTGTGCATGCCGGCCCTTGCGTGCAAGGTGGTGTGTAAGTGTGTGTGCAGCCCCTTGCGTGCATGGTGTATGTACGTGTGTGTGCAGCCGGCCCTTGCGTGCATGGTGTGTGTACATGTGAGTGCAGCCGTCCCTTCCGTGCATGGTGTGTGTACGTGTGTGTGCAGTTGCCCCTTGCGTGCGCAGTGTATGTACGTGTGTGTGCATGCCGGCCCTTGCGTGCATGGTGTGTGTACGTGTGTGTGCAGTTGCCCCTTGCATGCGCGGTGTATGTACATGTGAGTGCAGCCGCCCAAGAGTATGTACATGTGAGTGCCGTCGCCCCTAATTGCGTGCATTGTGTGTGTAAGTGTGTGTGCAGCAGCCCCTTGCGTGCGCGGTGTATGTACGTGTGTGTGCAGCCGCCCCTTGCGTGCATGGTGTATGTCCATGTGAGTGCCGTTGCCCCTTGCGTGCGCGGTGTATGTACGTGTGTGTGCAGCCGTCCCTTAATTGCGTGCGCGGTGGATGTACATGTGCGGGCAGTTGCCCCTTGCGTGCGCGGTGTATGTACGTGTGTGTGCAGCCGTCCCTTGCGTGCGCGGTGTATGTACGTGTGTGTGCAGCCGCCCCTTGCGTGCATGGTGAGTGTAAGTGTGTGTGCAGCAGCCCCTTGCGTGCGCAGTGTATGTACGTGTGTGTGCAGCCGCCCCTTGCGTGCGCGGTGTGTGTATACTGTGTGTGCATGCCGGCCCTTGCGTGCATGGTGTGTGTACGTGTGTGTGCAGCCGCCCCTTGCGTGCATGGTGTATGTACATGTGAGTGCAGCAGCCCCTTGCGTGCGCAGTGTATGTACGTGTGTGTGCAGCCGCCCCTTGCGTGCGCGGTGTGTGTATACTGTGTGTGCATGCCGGCCCTTGCGTGCATGGTGTGTGTACGTGTGTGTGCAGCCGCCCCTTGCGTGCGCGGTGTGTGTACGTGTGTGTGCACTCGCCCCTTGCGTGCGCGGTGGATGTACAGGTGTGTGCAGCCGCCCCTTGCGTGCATGGTGTATGTACATGTGTGTGCAGCCGCCCCTTGCGTGCGCGGTGGATGTACATGTGTGTGCAGCCGAACCTTGCGTGCATGGTGTGTGTACCTGTGCGTGAAGTCGCTCCTTGCGTGCATGGTGTGTGTACGTGTGTGTGCAGCCGCCCCTTGCGTGCATGGTGTATGTACATGTGAGTGCCGTTGCCCCTTGCGTGCGCGGTGTATGTACGTGTGTGTGCAGCCGTCCCTTAATTGCGTGCGCGGTGTGTGTACGTGTGTGTGCACTCGCCCCTTGCGTGCGCGGTGTATGTACGTGTGTGCAGCCGCCCCTTGCGTGCGCGGTGTATGCCAGTGTGTGTGCATGCCGGCCCTTGCGTGCAAGGTGTGTGTAAGTGTGTGTGCAGCCCCTTGCACGCATGGTGTATGTACGTGTGTGTGCAGCTGCCCCTTGCGTGCGCGGTGTGTGTACGTGTGTGTGCAGCCGCCCCGTGGTTGCGCGGTGTATGTACATGTGTGTGCAGTTGCCCCTTGCGTGCGCGGTGTATGTATGTGTGTGTGCAGCCGCCCCTTGCGTGCGCGGTGTAGGTACGTGTGTGTGCAGCCGCCCCAAGCGTGCGCGGTGTGTGTACATGTGTGTGCAGTTGCCCCTTGCGTGCGCGGTGTATGTACGTGTGTGTGCAGCCACCCCGTGGTTGCGCGGTGTATGTACATGTGTGTGCAGTTGCCCCTTGCGTGCGCGGTGTATGTACGTGTGTGTGCAGCCGCCCCTTGCGTGCAAGGTGTAGGTACGTGTGTGTGCAGCCGCCCCAAGCGTGCGCGGTGTGTGTACATGTGTGTGCAGTTGCCCCTTGCGTGCGCGGTGTGTGTACGTGTGTGTGCAGCCGCCCCTTGCGTGCGCGGTGTATGTACGTGTGTGTGCAGTTGCCCCTTGCGTGCGCGGTGGTTTTTCGTGTGTGTGCAGCCGGCCCTTGCGTGCGCGGTGTGTGTACATGTGAGTGCAGCTGCCCCAAGCGTGCGCGGTGTGTGTACATGTGTGTGCAGTTGCCCCTTGCGTGCGCGGTGGATGTACGTGTGTGTGCAGCCGCCCCTTGCGTGCGCGGTGTATTTACGTGTGTGTGCAGCCGCCCCAAGCGTGCGCGGTGTGTGTACGTGTGTGTGCAGTTGCCCCTTGCGTGCGCGGTGTGTGTACATGTGTGTGCAGTTGCCCCTTGCGTGCGCGGTGTATGTACATGTGTGTGCAGTTGCCCCTTGCGTGCGCGGTGTATGTACGTGTGTGTGCAGCCGCCCCTTGCGTGCGCGGTGTAGGTACGTGTGTGTGCAGCCGCCCCAAGCATGCGCGGTGTGTGTACATGTGTGTGCAGTTGCCCCTTGCGTGCGCGGTGTGTGTACGTGTGTGTGCAGCCGCCCCTTGCGTGCGCGGTGGATGTACGTGTGTGTGCAGTTGCCCCTTGCGTGCGCGGTGGATGTACGTGTGTGTGCAGCCGCCCCTTGCGTGCGCGGTGTGTGTACATGTGAGTGCAGCTGCCCCAAGCGTGCGCGGTGTGTGTACATGTGTGTGCAGTTGCCCCTTGCGTGCGCGGTGGATGTACGTGTGTGTGCAGCCGCCCTTGCGTGCGCGGTGTAGGTACGTGTGTGTGCAGCCGCCCCAAGCGTGCGCGGTGTGTGTACGTGTGTGTGCAGTTGCCCCTTGCGTGCGCGGTGTGTGTACATGTGTGTGCAGTTGCCCCTTGCGTGCGCGGTGTATGTACGTGTGTGTGCAGCCGGCCCTTGCGTGCGCGGTGGATGTACGTGTGTGTGCAGCCGGCCCTTGCGTGCATGGTGTGTGTACGTGTGTGTGCAGCCGGCCCTTGCGTGCGCGGTGGATGTACATGTGTGTGCAGTCGCCCCTTGCGTGCGCGGTGTGTGTACATGTGAGTGCAGCTGCCCCAAGCGTGCGCGGTGTGTGTACGTGTGTGTGCAGCCGCCCCGTGGTTGCGCGGTGTATGTACATGTGTGTGCAGTTGCCCCTTGCGTGCGCGGTGTATGTACGTGTGTGTGCAGCCGGCCCTTGCGTGCGCGGTGTAGGTACGTGTGTGTGCAGCCGCCCCAAGCGTGCGCGGTGTGTGTACATGTGTGTGCAGTTGCCCCTTGCGTGCGCGGTGTGTGTACGTGTGTGTGCAGCCGCCCCTTGCGTGCGCGGGGATGTACGTGTGTGTGCAGCCGGCCCTTGCGTGCATGGTGTGTGTACGTGTGTGTGCAGCCGGCCCTTGCGTGCGCGGTGGATGTACATGGGTGTGCAGTCGCCCCTTGCGTGCGCGGTGTAGGTACGTATGTGTGCAGCCGCCCCTTGCGTGCGCGGTGTATGTACGTGTGTGTGCAGCTGCCCCGTGGTTGCGCGGTGTATGTACATGTGTGTGCAGTTGCCCCTTGCGTGCGCGGTGTATGTACGTGTGTGTGCAGCCGGCCCTTGCGTGCGCGGTGTAGGTACGTGTGTGTGCAGCCGCCCCAAGCGTGCGCGGTGTGTGTACATGTGTGTGCAGTTGCCCCTTGCGTGCGCGGTGTGTGTACGTGTGTGTGCAGCCGCCCCTTGCGTGCATGGTGTGTGTACGTGTGTGTGCAGCCGCCCCTTGCGTGCGCGGTGGATGTACGTGTGTGTGCATGCCGGCAATTGCGTGCATGGTGTGTGTACGTGTGTGTGCAGCTGCCCCAAGCGTGCGCGGTGTGTGTACATGTGTGTGCAGTTGCCCCTTGCGTGCGCGGTGGATGTACGTGTGTGTGCAGCCGCCCCTTGCGTGCGCGGTGTAGGTACATGTGTGTGCAGCCGCCCCAAGCGTGCGCGGTGTGTGTACGTGTGTGTGCAGTTGCCCCTTGCGTGCGCGGTGTGTGTACATGTGTGTGCAGTTGCCCCTTGCGTGCGCGGTGTATGTACGTGTGTGTGCAGCCGGCCCTTGCGTGCGCGGTGTGTGTACATGTGAGTGCAGCTGCCCCAAGCGTGCGCGGTGTGTGTACATGTGTGTGCAGTTGCCCCTTGCGTGCGCGGTGTATGTACGTGTGTGTGCAGCCGGCCCTTGCGTGCGCGGTGTGTGTACATGTGAGTGCAGCCGGCCCTTGCGTGCGCGGTGGATGTACATGTGTGGGCAGTTGCCCCTTGCGTGCGCGGTGTATGTACATGTGTTTGCACTCGCCCCTTGCGTGCGCGGTGGATGTACATGTGTGTGCAGCCGAACCTTGCGTGCATGGTGTGTGTACCTGTGCGTGAAGTCGCTCCTTGCGTGCATGGTGTGTGTACGTGTGTGTGCAGCCGCCCCTTGCGTGCGCGGTGTAGGTACGTGTGTGTGCAGCCGCCCCTTGCGTGCGCGGTGTATGTACGTGTGTGTGCAGCCGGCCCTTGCGTGCATGGTGTGTGTACGTGTGTGTGCAGCCGGCCCTTGCGTGCGCGGTGGATGTACATGTGTGTGCAGTCGCCCCTTGCGTGCGCGGTGTAGGTACGTATGTGTGCAGCCGCCCCTTGCGTGCGCGGTGTATGTACGTGTGTGTGCAGCCGCCCCGTGGTTGCGCGGTGTATGTACATGTGTGTGCAGTTGCCCCTTGCGTGCGCGGTGTATGTACGTGTGTGTGCAGCCGGCCCTTGCGTGCGCGGTGGATGTACATGTGAGTGCAGCCGGCCCTTGCGTGCATGGTGAGTGTAAGTGTGTGTGCAGCAGCCCCTTGCGTGCGCAGTGTATGTACGTGTGTGTGCAGCCGCCCCTTGCGTGCGCGGTGTGTGTATACTGTGTGTGCATGCCGGCCCTTGCGTGCATGGTGTGTGTACGTGTGTGTGCAGCCGCCCCTTGCGTGCATGGTGTATGTACATGTGAGTGCAGCAGCCCCTTGCGTGCGCAGTGTATGTACGTGTGTGTGCAGCCGCCCCTTGCGTGCGCGGTGTGTGTATACTGTGTGTGCATGCCGGCCCTTGCGTGCATGGTGTGTGTACGTGTGTGTGCAGCCGCCCCTTGCGTGCGCGGTGTGTGTACGTGTGTGTGCACTCGCCCCTTGCGTGCGCGGTGGATGTACAGGTGTGTGCAGCCGCCCCTTGCGTGCATGGTGTATGTACATGTGTGTGCAGCCGCCCCTTGCGTGCGCGGTGGATGTACATGTGTGTGCAGCCGAACCTTGCGTGCATGGTGTGTGTACCTGTGCGTGAAGTCGCTCCTTGCGTGCATGGTGTGTGTACGTGTGTGTGCAGCCGCCCCTTGCGTGCATGGTGTATGTACATGTGAGTGCCGTTGCCCCTTGCGTGCGCGGTGTATGTACGTGTGTGTGCAGCCGTCCCTTAATTGCGTGCGCGGTGTGTGTACGTGTGTGTGCACTCGCCCCTTGCGTGCGCGGTGTATGTACGTGTGTGCAGCCGCCCCTTGCGTGCGCGGTGTATGCCAGTGTGTGTGCATGCCGGCCCTTGCGTGCAAGGTGTGTGTAAGTGTGTGTGCAGCCCCTTGCACGCATGGTGTATGTACGTGTGTGTGCAGCTGCCCCTTGCGTGCGCGGTGTGTGTACGTGTGTGTGCAGCCGCCCCGTGGTTGCGCGGTGTATGTACATGTGTGTGCAGTTGCCCCTTGCGTGCGCGGTGTATGTATGTGTGTGTGCAGCCGCCCCTTGCGTGCGCGGTGTAGGTACGTGTGTGTGCAGCCGCCCCAAGCGTGCGCGGTGTGTGTACATGTGTGTGCAGTTGCCCCTTGCGTGCGCGGTGTATGTACGTGTGTGTGCAGCCACCCCGTGGTTGCGCGGTGTATGTACATGTGTGTGCAGTTGCCCCTTGCGTGCGCGGTGTATGTACGTGTGTGTGCAGCCGCCCCTTGCGTGCAAGGTGTAGGTACGTGTGTGTGCAGCCGCCCCAAGCGTGCGCGGTGTGTGTACATGTGTGTGCAGTTGCCCCTTGCGTGCGCGGTGTGTGTACGTGTGTGTGCAGCCGCCCCTTGCGTGCGCGGTGTATGTACGTGTGTGTGCAGTTGCCCCTTGCGTGCGCGGTGGTTTTTCGTGTGTGTGCAGCCGGCCCTTGCGTGCGCGGTGTGTGTACATGTGAGTGCAGCTGCCCCAAGCGTGCGCGGTGTGTGTACATGTGTGTGCAGTTGCCCCTTGCGTGCGCGGTGGATGTACGTGTGTGTGCAGCCGCCCCTTGCGTGCGCGGTGTATTTACGTGTGTGTGCAGCCGCCCCAAGCGTGCGCGGTGTGTGTACGTGTGGTGTGCAGTTGCCCCTTGCGTGCGCGGTGTGTGTACATGTGTGTGCAGTTGCCCCTTGCGTGCGCGGTGTATGTACATGTGTGTGCAGTTGCCCCTTGCGTGCGCGGTGTATGTACGTGTGTGTGCAGCCGCCCCTTGCGTGCGCGGTGTAGGTACGTGTGTGTGCAGCCGCCCCAAGCATGCGCGGTGTGTGTACATGTGTGTGCAGTTGCCCCTTGCGTGCGCGGTGTGTGTACGTGTGTGTGCAGCCGCCCCTTGCGTGCGCGGTGGATGTACGTGTGTGTGCAGTTGCCCCTTGCGTGCGCGGTGGATGTACGTGTGTGTGCAGCCGCCCCTTGCGTGCGCGGTGTGTGTACATGTGAGTGCAGCTGCCCCAAGCGTGCGCGGTGTGTGTACATGTGTGTGCAGTTGCCCCTTGCGTGCGCGGTGGATGTACGTGTGTGTGCAGCCGCCCCTTGCGTGCGCGGTGTAGGTACGTGTGTGTGCAGCCGCCCCAAGCGTGCGCGGTGTGTGTACGTGTGTGTGCAGTTGCCCCTTGCGTGCGCGGTGTGTGTACATGTGTGTGCAGTTGCCCCTTGCGTGCGCGGTGTATGTACGTGTGTGTGCAGCCGGCCCTTGCGTGCGCGGTGGATGTACGTGTGTGTGCAGCCGGCCCTTGCGTGCATGGTGTGTGTACGTGTGTGTGCAGCCGGCCCTTGCGTGCGCGGTGGATGTACATGTGTGTGCAGTCGCCCCTTGCGTGCGCGGTGTGTGTACATGTGAGTGCAGCTGCCCCAAGCGTGCGCGGTGTGTGTACGTGTGTGTGCAGCCGCCCCGTGGTTGCGCGGTGTATGTACATGTGTGTGCAGTTGCCCCTTGCGTGCGCGGTGTATGTACGTGTGTGTGCAGCCGGCCCTTGCGTGCGCGGTGTAGGTACGTGTGTGTGCAGCCCCCAAGCGTGCGCGGTGTGTGTACATGTGTGTGCAGTTGCCCCTTGCGTGCGCGGTGTGTGTACGTGTGTGTGCAGCCGCCCCTTGCGTGCGCGGGGGATGTACGTGTGTGTGCAGCCGGCCCTTGCGTGCATGGTGTGTGTACGTGTGTGTGCAGCCGGCCCTTGCGTGCGCGGTGGATGTACATGGGTGTGCAGTCGCCCCTTGCGTGCGCGGTGTAGGTACGTATGTGTGCAGCCGCCCCTTGCGTGCGCGGTGTATGTACGTGTGTGTGCAGCTGCCCCGTGGTTGCGCGGTGTATGTACATGTGTGTGCAGTTGCCCCTTGCGTGCGCGGTGTATGTACGTGTGTGTGCAGCCGGCCCTTGCGTGCGCGGTGTAGGTACGTGTGTGTGCAGCCGCCCCAAGCGTGCGCGGTGTGTGTACATGTGTGTGCAGTTGCCCCTTGCGTGCGCGGTGTGTGTACGTGTGTGTGCAGCCGCCCCTTGCGTGCATGGTGTGTGTACGTGTGTGTGCAGCCGCCCCTTGCGTGCGCGGTGGATGTACGTGTGTGTGCATGCCGGCAATTGCGTGCATGGTGTGTGTACGTGTGTGTGCAGCTGCCCCAAGCGTGCGCGGTGTGTGTACATGTGTGTGCAGTTGCCCCTTGCGTGCGCGGTGGATGTACGTGTGTGTGCAGCCGCCCCTTGCGTGCGCGGTGTAGGTACATGTGTGTGCAGCCGCCCCAAGCGTGCGCGGTGTGTGTACGTGTGTGTGCAGTTGCCCCTTGCGTGCGCGGTGTGTGTACATGTGTGTGCAGTTGCCCCTTGCGTGCGCGGTGTATGTACGTGTGTGTGCAGCCGGCCCTTGCGTGCGCGGTGTGTGTACATGTGAGTGCAGCTGCCCCAAGCGTGCGCGGTGTGTGTACATGTGTGTGCAGTTGCCCCTTGCGTGCGCGGTGGATGTACGTGTGTGTGCATGCCGGCAATTGCGTGCATGGTGTGTGTACGTGTGTGTGCAGCCGCCCCTTGCGTGCGCGGTGTGTGTACGTGTGTGTGCACTCGCCCCTTGCGTGCGCGGTGGATGTACAGGTGTGTGCAGCCGCCCCTTGCGTGCATGGTGTATGTACATGTGTGTGCAGCCGCCCCTTGCGTGCGCGGTGGATGTACATGTGTGTGCAGCCGAACCTTGCGTGCATGGTGTGTGTACCTGTGCGTGAAGTCGCTCCTTGCGTGCATGGTGTGTGTACGTGTGTGTGCAGCCGCCCCTTGCGTGCATGGTGTATGTACATGTGAGTGCCGTTGCCCCTTGCGTGCGCGGTGTATGTACGTGTGTGTGCAGCCGTCCCTTAATTGCGTGCGCGGTGTGTGTACGTGTGTGTGCACTCGCCCCTTGCGTGCGCGGTGTATGTACGTGTGTGCAGCCGCCCCTTGCGTGCGCGGTGTATGCCAGTGTGTGTGCATGCCGGCCCTTGCGTGCAAGGTGTGTGTAAGTGTGTGTGCAGCCCCTTGCGTGCATGGTGTATGTACGTGTGTGTGCAGCTGCCCCTTGCGTGCGCGGTGTGTGTACGTGTGTGTGCAGCCGCCCGGTGGTTGCGCGGTGTATGTACATGTGTGTGCAGTTGCCCCTTGCGTGCGCGGTGTATGTACGTGTGTGTGCAGCCGCCCCTTGCGTGCGCGGTGTAGGTACGTGTGTGTGCAGCCGCCCCAAGCGTGCGCGGTGTGTGTACATGTGTGTGCAGTTGCCCCTTGCGTGCGCGGTGTATGTACGTGTGTGTGCAGCCGCCCCGTGGTTGCGCGGTGTATGTACATGTGTGTGCAGTTGCCCCTTGCGTGCGCGGTGTATGTACGTGTGTGTGCAGCCGCCCCTTGCGTGCGCGGTGTAGGTACGTGTGTGTGCAGCCGCCCCAAGCGTGCGCGGTGTGTGTACATGTGTGTGCAGTTGCCCCTTGCGTGCGCGGTGTGTGTACGTGTGTGTGCAGCCGCCCCTTGCGTGCGCGGTGGATGTACGTGTGTGTGCAGTTGCCCCTTGCGTGCGCGGTGGTTTTTCGTGTGTGTGCAGCCGGCCCTTGCGTGCGCGGTGTGTGTACATGTGTGTGCAGTTGCCCCTTGCGTGCGCGGTGTATGTACGTGTGTGTGCAGCCGGCCCTTGCGTGCGCGGTGGATGTACGTGTGTGTGCAGCCGGCCCTTGCGTGCATGGTGTGTGTACGTGTGTGTGCAGCCGGCCCTTGCGTGCGCGGTGGATGTACATGTGTGTGCAGTCGCCCCTTGCGTGCGCGGTGTGTGTACATGTGAGTGCAGCTGCCCCAAGCGTGCGCGGTGTATGTACGTGTGTGTGCAGCCGCCCCGTGGTTGCGCGGTGTATGTACATGTGTGTGCAGTTGCCCCTTGCGTGCGCGGTGTATGTACGTGTGTGTGCAGCCGGCCCTTGCGTGCGCGGTGTAGGTACGTGTGTGTGCAGCCGGCCCTTGCGTGCGCGGTGGATGTACGTGTGTGTGCAGCCGGCCCTTGCGTGCATGGTGTGTGTACGTGTGTGTGCAGCCGGCCCTTGCGTGCGCGGTGGATGTACATGTGTGTGCAGTCGCCCCTTGCGTGCGCGGTGTGTGTACATGTGAGTGCAGCTGCCCCAAGCGTGCGCGGTGTATGTACGTGTGTGTGCAGCCGCCCCGTGGTTGCGCGGTGTATGTACATGTGTGTGCAGTTGCCCCTTGCGTGCGCGGTGTATGTACGTGTGTGTGCAGCCGGCCCTTGCGTGCGCGGTGTAGGTACGTGTGTGTGCAGCCGCCCCAAGCGTGCGCGGTGTGTGTACATGTGTGTGCAGTTGCCCCTTGCGTGCGCGGTGTGTGTACGTGTGTGTGCAGCCGCCCCTTGCGTGCGCGGTGGATGTACGTGTGTGTGCAGTTGCCCCTTGCGTGCGCGGTGGATGTACGTGTGTGTGCAGCCGGCCCTTGCGTGCGCGGTGTGTGTACATGTGAGTGCAGCTGCCCCAAGCGTGCGCGGTGTGTGTACATGTGTGTGCAGTTGCCCCTTGCGTGCGCGGTGGATGAGTTAAGTAATGCAATACGCATTACTTTTGCATTACTTTTACAAGTATGCAAAAGTAATGCGTATTGCATTACTTAACTGGATGTACGTGTGTGTGCAGCCGCCCCTTGCGTGCGCGGTGTAGGTACGTGTGTGTGCAGCCGCCCCAAGCGTGCGCGGTGTGTGTACGTGTGTGTGCAGTTGCCCCTTGCGTGCGCGGTGTAGGTACATGTGTGTGCAGTTGCCCCTTGCGTGCGCGGTGTATGTACATGTGTGTGCAGTTGCCCCTTGCGTGCGCGGTGTATGTACGTGTGTGTGCAGCCGCCCCTTGCGTGCGCGGTGTAGGTACGTGTGTGTGCAGCCGCCCCAAGCGTGCGCGGTGTGTGTACATGTGTGTGCAGTTGCCCCTTGCGTGCGCGGTGTGTGTACGTGTGTGTGCAGCCGCCCCTTGCGTGCGCGGTGGATGTACGTGTGTGTGCAGTTGCCCCTTGCGTGCGCGGTGGATGTACGTGTGTGTGCAGCCGGCCCTTGCGTGCGCGGTGTGTGTACATGTGAGTGCAGCTGCCCCAAGCGTGCGCGGTGTGTGTACATGTGTGTGCAGTTGCCCCTTGCGTGCGCGGTGGATGTACGTGTGTGTGCAGCCGCCCCTTGCGTGCGCGGTGTAGGTACGTGTGTGTGCAGCCGCCCCAAGCGTGCGCGGTGTGTGTACGTGTGTGTGCAGTTGCCCCTTGCGTGCGCGGTGTGTGTACATGTGTGTGCAGTTGCCCCTTGCGTGCGCGGTGTATGTACGTGTGTGTGCAGCCGGCCCTTGCGTGCGCGGTGTATGTACGTGTGTGTGCAGCTGCCCCAAGCGTGCGCGGTGTGTGTACATGTGTGTGCAGTTGCCCCTTGCGTGCGCGGTGGACGTACGTGTGTGTGCATGCCGGCAATTGCGTGCATGGTGTGTGTACGTGTGTGTGCAGCCGCCCCTTGCGTGCGCGGTGTGTGTACGTGTGTGTGCATGCCGGCAATTGCGTGCATGGTGTGTGTACGTGTGTGTGCAGCCGGCCCTTGCGTGCGCGGTGTGTGTACATGTGAGTGCAGCTGCCCCAAGCGTGCGCGGTGTGTGTACATGTGTGTGCAGTTGCCCCTTGCGTGCGCGGTGGATGTACGTGTGTGTGCATGCCGGCAATTGCGTGCATGGTGTGTGTACGTGTGTGTGCAGCCGCCCCTTGCGTGCGCGGTGTGTGTACGTGTGTGTGCACTCGCCCCTTGCGTGCGCGGTGGATGTACATGTGTGTGCAGCCGCCCCTTGCGTGCATGGTGTATGTACATGTGTTTGCACTCGCCCCTTGCGTGCGCGGTGGATGTACATGTGTGTGCAGCCGAACCTTGCGTGCATGGTGTGTGTACCTGTGCGTGAAGTCGCTCCTTGCGTGCATGGTGTGTGTACGTGTGTGTGCAGCCGCCCCTTGCGTGCATGGTGTATGTACATGTGAGTGCTGTTGCCCCTTGCGTGCGCGGTGTATGTACGTGTGTGTGCAGCCGTCCCTTAATTGCGTGCGCGGTGTGTGTACGTGTGTGTGCAGCCGCCCCTTGCGTGCATGGTGAGTGTACCTGTGCGTGAAGTCGCTCCTTGCGTGCATGGTGTGTGTACGTGTGTGTGCAGCCGCCCCTTGCGTGCATGGTGTATGTACATGTGAGTGCCGTTGCCCCAAGCGTGCATTGTGTGTGTAAGTGTGTGTGCAGCCGGCCCTTGCGTGCATGGTGTGTGTACATGTGAGTGCAGCCGGCCCTTGCGTGCATGGTGTGTGTACGTGTGTGTGCAGTTGCCCCTTGCGTGCGCGGTGGATGTACGTGTGTGTGCAGCCGGCCCTTGCGTGCGCGGTGTGTGTACATGTGAGTGCAGCCGCCCCAAGCGTGTGTACATGTGTGTGCAGTTGCCCCTTGCGTGCGCAGTGGATGTACGTGCGTGTGCATGCCGGCAATTGCGTGCATGGTGTGTGTACGTGTGTGTGCAGCCGCCCCTTGCGTGCGCGGTGTGTGTACGTGTGTGTGCACTCGCCCCTTGCGTGCGCGGTGTATGTACGTGTGTGCAGCCGCCCCTTGCGTGCGCGGTGTATGCCAGTGTGTGTGCATGCCGGCCCTTGCGTGCAAGGTGTGTGTAAGTGTGTGTGCAGCCCCTTGCGTGCATGGTGTATGTACGTGTGTGTGCAGCTGCCCCTTGCGTGCGCGGTGTGTGTACGTGTGTGTGCAGCCGCCCCAAGCGTGCGCGGTGTATGTACGTGTGTGTGCAGCCGGCCCTTGCGTGCATGGTGTGTGTACGTGTGTGTGCAGCCGGCCCTTGCGTGCGCGGTGGATGTACATGTGTGTGCAGTCGCCCCTTGCGTGCGCGGTGTAGGTATACGTATGTGTGCAGCCGCCCCTTGCGTGCGCGGTGTAGGTACGTGTGTGTGCAGCCGCCCCAAGCGTGCGCGGTGTATGTACGTGTGTGTGCAGCCGCCCCTTGCGTGCGCGGTGGATGTACGTGTGTGTGCAGCCACCCCTTGCGTGCGCGGTGTATTTACGTGTGTGTGCAGCCGCCCCAAGCGTGCGCGGTGTGTGTACGTGTGTGTGCAGTTGCCCCTTGCGTGCGCGGTGTGTGTACATGTGTGTGCAGTTGCCCCTTGCGTGCGCGGTGGATGTACGTGTGTGTGCAGCCGCCCCTTGCGTGCGCGGTGTATTTACGTGTGTGTGCAGCCGCCCCAAGCGTGCGCGGTGTGTGTACGTGTGTGTGCAGTTGCCCCTTGCGTGCGCGGTGTGTGTACATGTGTGTGCAGTTGCCCCTTGCGTGCGCGGTGTATGTACATGTGTGTGCAGTTGCCCCTTGCGTGCGCGGTGTATGTACGTGTGTGTGCAGCCGCCCCTTGCGTGCGCGGTGTAGGTACGTGTGTGTGCAGCCGCCCCAAGCGTGCGCGGTGTGTGTACATGTGTGTGCAGTTGCCCCTTGCGTGCGCGGTGTGTGTACGTGTGTGTGCAGCCGCCCCTTGCGTGCGCGGTGGATGTACGTGTGTGTGCAGTTGCCCCTTGCGTGCGCGGTGGATGTACGTGTGTGTGCAGCCGCCCCTTGCGTGCGCGGTGTGTGTACATGTGAGTGCAGCTGCCCCAAGCGTGCGCGGTGTGTGTACATGTGTGTGCAGTTGCCCCTTGCGTGCGCGGTGGATGTACGTGTGTGTGCAGCCGCCCCTTGCGTGCGCGGTGTATGTACGTGCGTGTGCAGCCGCCCCTTGCGTGCGCGGTGTATGTACATGTGTGTGCATCCTTGTCCTTGCGTGCGCGGTGTATGTACATGTGTTTGCACTCGCCCCTTGCGTGCGCGGTGGATGTACATGTGTGTGCAGCCGCCCCTTGCGTGCATGGTTTATGTACATGTGTGTGCAGTCGCCGGCCCCGTGCGTGCGCAGTGGATGTACGTGTGTGTGCAGCCGCCCCGTGCGTGCATGGTGTGTGTACGTGTGTGTGCAGCAGCCCCTTGCGTGCGCGGTGTATGTACGTTTCTGTGCATGCCGGCCCTTGCGTGCATGGTGTATGTACATGTGCTTGCACTGGCCCCTTGCGTGCGCGGTGTATGTACGTGTGTGTGCAGCCCCCCCTTGCGTGCGCGGTGTATGTACGTGTGTGCGCACTCGCCCCTTGCGTGCGCGGTGTATGTACGTGTGTGTGCATGCCGGCAATTGCGTGCATGGTGTGTGTACGTGTGTGTGCAGCCGCCCCTTGCGTGCGCGGTGTGTGTACGTGTGTGTGCACTCGCCCCTTGCGTGCGCGGTGGATGTACATGTGTGTGCAGCCGCCCCTTGCGTGCATGGTGTATGTCCATGTGTGGGCAGTTGCCCCTTGCGTGCGCGGCGTATGTACATGTTTTTGCACTCGCCCCTTGCGTGCATGGTGTATGTATGTGTGTGTGCAGCCGCCCCTTGCGTGCGCGGTGGATGTACGTGTGTGTGCAGCCACCCCTTTCGTGCGCGGTGTATGTACATGTGAGTGCCGTCGCCCCAAGCGTGCATTTTGTGTGTAAGTGTGTGTGCAGCAGCCCCTTGCGTGCGCGGTGTATGTACGTGTGTGTGCAGCCGCCCCGTGGTTGCGCGGTGGATGTACATGTGAGTGGAGCCGGTCCTTGCGTGCGCGGTGTATGTACGTGTGTGTGCAGCCGCCCCTTGCGTGCGCGGTGTAGGTTCGTATGTGTGCAGCCGCCCCTTGCGTGCGCGGTGTATGTACGTGTGTGTGCAGCCGCTCCAAGCGTGCGCGGTGTGTGTACATGTGAGTGCAGCTGCCCCAAGCGTGCGCGGTGTGTGTACATGTGTGTGCAGTTGCCCCTTGCGTGCGCGGTGGATGTACGTGTGTGTGCATGCCGGCAATTGCGTGCATGGTGTGTGTACGTGTGTGTGCAGCCGCCCCTTGCGTGCGCGGTGTGTGTACATGTGAGTGCCGTCGCCCCAAGCGTGCATTTTGTGTGTAAGTGTGTGTGCAGCCGCCCCTTGCGTGCGCGGTGTAGGTACGTGTGTGTGCAGCCGCCCCAAGCGTGCGCGGTGTATGTACGTGTGTGTGCAGCCGCCCCAAGCGTGCGCGGTGTGTGTACATGTGAGTGCAGCTGCCCCAAGCGTGCGCGGTGTGTGTACATGTGTGTGCAGTTGCCCCTTGCGTGCGCGGTGGATGTACGTGTGTGTGCATGCCGGCAATTGCGTGCATGGTGTGTGTACGTGTGTGTGCAGCCGCCCCTTGCGTGCGCGGTGTGTGTACGTGTGTGTGCACTCGCCCCTTGCGTGCGCGGTGTGTGTACAGGTGTGTGCAGCCGCCCCTTGCGTGCATGGTGTATGTACATGTGTGTGCAGCCGCCCCTTGCGTGCGCGGTGGATGTACATGTGTGTGCAGCCGAACCTTGCGTGCATGGTGTGTGTACCTGTGCGTGAAGTCGCTCCTTGCGTGCATGGTGTGTGTACGTGTGTGTGCAGCCACCCCTTTCGTGCGCGGTGTATGTACATGTGAGTGCCGTCGCCCCAAGCGTGCATTTTGTGTGTAAGTGTGTGTGCAGCAGCCCCTTGCGTGCGCGGTGTATGTACGTGTGTGTGCAGCCGCCCCGTGGTTGCGCGGTGGATGTACATGTGAGTGGAGCCGGTCCTTGCGTGCGCGGTGTATTTACGTGTGTGTGCAGCCGCCCCAAGCGTGCGCGGTGTGTGTACGTGTGTGTGCAGTTGCCCCTTGCGTGCGCGGTGTGTGTACATGTGTGTGCAGTTGCCCCTTGCGTGCGCGGTGGATGTACGTGTGTGTGCAGCCGCCCCTTGCGTGCGCGGTGTATTTACGTGTGTGTGCAGCCGCCCCAAGCGTGCGCGGTGTGTGTACGTGTGTGTGCAGTTGCCCCTTGCGTGCGCGGTGTGTGTACATGTGTGTGCAGTCGCCCCTTGCGTGCGCGGTGTATGTACATGTGTGTGCAGTTGCCCCTTGCGTGCGCGGTGTATGTACGTGTGTGTGCAGCCGCCCCTTGCGTGCGCGGTGTAGGTACGTGTGTGTGCAGCCGCCCCAAGCGTGCGCGGTGTGTGTACATGTGTGTGCAGTTGCCCCTTGCGTGCGCGGTGTGTGTACGTGTGTGTGCAGCCGCCCCTTGCGTGCGCGGTGGATGTACGTGTGTGTGCAGTTGCCCCTTGCGTGCGCGGTGGATGTACGTGTGTGTGCAGCCGCCCCTTGCGTGCGCGGTGTGTGTACATGTGAGTGCAGCTGCCCCAAGCGTGCGCGGTGTGTGTACATGTGTGTGCAGTTGCCCCTTGCGTGCGCGGTGGATGTACGTGTGTGTGCAGCCGCCCCTTGCGTGCGCGGTGTATGTACGTGCGTGTGCAGCCGCCCCTTGCGTGCGCGGTGTATGTACATGTGTGTGCATCCTTGTCCTTGCGTGCGCGGTGTATGTACATGTGTTTGCACTCGCCCCTTGCGTGCGCGGTGGATGTACATGTGTGTGCAGCCGCCCCGTGCGTGCATGGTGTGTGTACGTGTGTGTGCAGCAGCCCCTTGCGTGCGCGGTGTATGTACGTTCTGTGCATGCCGGCCCTTGCGTGCATGGTGTATGTACATGTGTGTGCACTGGCCCCTTGCGTGCGCGGTGTATGTACGTGTGTGTGCAGCCCCCCTTGCGTGCGCGGTGTATGTACGTGTGTGCGCACTCGCCCCTTGCGTGCGCGGTGTATGTACGTGTGTGTGCAGCCGCCCCTTGCGTGCGCGGTGTATGTACATGTGTGTGCAGCCGCCCCTTGCGTGTGCGGTGGATGTACATGTGTGTGCAGCCGCCCCGTGCGTGCATGGTGTGTGTACGTGTGTGTGCAGCAGCCCCTTGCGTGCGCGGTGTATGTACGTTTCTGTGCATGCCGGCCCTTGCGTGCATGGTGTATGTACATGTGTTGCACTGGCCCCTTGCGTGCGCGGTGTATGTACGTGTGTGTGCAGCCCCCTTGCGTGCGCGGTGTATGTACGTGTGTGCGCACTCGCCCCAAGCGTGCGCGGTGTATGTACGTGTGTGTGCAGCCGCCCCAAGCGTGCGCGGTGTGTGTACATGTGAGTGCAGCTGCCCCAAGCGTGCGCGGTGTGTGTACATGTGTGTGCAGTGCCCCTTGCGTGCGCGGTGGATGTACGTGTGTGTGCATGCCGGCAATTGCGTGCATGGTGTGTGTACGTGTGTGTGCAGCCGCCCCTTGCGTGCGCGGTGTGTGTACGTGTGTGTGCACTCGCCCCTTGCGTGCGCGGTGTGTGTACAGGTGTGTGCAGCCGCCCCTTGCGTGCATGGTGTATGTACATGTGTGTGCAGCCGCCCCTTGCGTGCGCGGTGGATGTACATGTGTGTGCAGCCGAACCTTGCGTGCATGGTGTGTGTACCTGTGCGTGAAGTCGCTCCTTGCGTGCATGGTGTGTGTACGTGTGTGTGCAGCCACCCCTTTCGTGCGCGGTGTATGTACATGTGAGTGCCGTCGCCCCAAGCGTGCATTTTGTGTGTAAGTGTGTGTGCAGCAGCCCCTTGCGTGCGCGGTGTATGTACGTGTGTGTGCAGCCGCCCCGTGGTTGCGCGGTGGATGTACATGTGAGTGGAGCCGGTCCTTGCGTGCGCGGTGTATTTACGTGTGTGTGCAGCCGCCCCAAGCGTGCGCGGTGTGTGTACGTGTGTGTGCAGTTGCCCCTTGCGTGCGCGGTGTGTGTACATGTGTGTGCAGTTGCCCCTTGCGTGCGCGGTGGATGTACGTGTGTGTGCAGCCGCCCCTTGCGTGCGCGGTGTATTTACGTGTGTGTGCAGCCGCCCCAAGCGTGCGCGGTGTGTGTACGTGTGTGTGCAGTTGCCCCTTGCGTGCGCGGTGTGTGTACATGTGTGTGCAGTTGCCCCTTGCGTGCGCGGTGTATGTACATGTGTGTGCAGTTGCCCCTTGCGTGCGCGGTGTATGTACGTGTGTGTGCAGCCGCCCCTTGCGTGCGCGGTGTAGGTACGTGTGTGTGCAGCCGCCCCAAGCGTGCGCGGTGTGTGTACATGTGTGTGCAGTTGCCCCTTGCGTGCGCGGTGTGTGTACGTGTGTGTGCAGCCGCCCCTTGCGTGCGCGGTGGATGTACGTGTGTGTGCAGTTGCCCCTTGCGTGCGCGGTGGATGTACGTGTGTGTGCAGCCGCCCCTTGCGTGCGCGGTGTGTGTACATGTGAGTGCAGCTGCCCCAAGCGTGCGCGGTGTGTGTACATGTGTGTGCAGTTGCCCCTTGCGTGCGCGGTGGATGTACGTGTGTGTGCAGCCGCCCCTTGCGTGCGCGGTGTATGTACGTGCGTGTGCAGCCGCCCCTTGCGTGCGCGGTGTATGTACATGTGTGTGCATCCTTGTCCTTGCGTGCGCGGTGTATGTACATGTGTTTGCACTCGCCCCTTGCGTGCGCGGTGGATGTACATGTGTGTGCAGCCGCCCCTTGCGTGCATGGTTTATGTACATGTGTGTGCAGTCGCCGGCCCCGTGCGTGCGCAGTGGATGTACGTGTGTGTGCAGCCGCCCCGTGCGTGCATGGTGTGTGTACGTGTGTGTGCAGCAGCCCCTTGCGTGCGCGGTGTATGTACGTTTCTGTGCATGCCGGCCCTTGCGTGCATGGTGTATGTACATGTGCTTGCACTGGCCCCTTGCGTGCGCGGTGTATGTACGTGTGTGTGCAGCCCCCCTTGCGTGCGCGGTGTATGTACGTGTGTGCGCACTCGCCCCTTGCGTGCGCGGTGTATGTACGTGTGTGTGCATGCCGGCAATTGCGTGCATGGTGTGTGTACGTGTGTGTGCAGCCGCCCCTTGCGTGCGCGGTGTGTGTACGTGTGTGTGCACTCGCCCCTTGCGTGCGCGGTGGATGTACATGTGTGTGCAGCCGCCCCTTGCGTGCATGGTGTATGTCCATGTGTGGGCAGTTGCCCCTTGCGTGCGCGGCGTATGTACATGTTTTTGCACTCGCCCCTTGCGTGCATGGTGTATGTATGTGTGTGTGCAGCCGCCCCTTGCGTGCGCGGTGGATGTACGTGTGTGTGCAGCCACCCCTTTCGTGCGCGGTGTATGTACATGTGAGTGCCGTCGCCCCAAGCGTGCATTTTGTGTGTAAGTGTGTGTGCAGCAGCCCCTTGCGTGCGCGGTGTATGTACGTGTGTGTGCAGCCGCCCCGTGGTTGCGCGGTGGATGTACATGTGAGTGGAGCCGGTCCTTGCGTGCGCGGTGTATGTACGTGTGTGTGCAGCCGCCCCTTGCGTGCGCGGTGTAGGTACGTATGTGTGCAGCCGCCCCTTGCGTGCGCGGTGTATGTACGTGTGTGTGCAGCCGCTCCAAGCGTGCGCGGTGTGTGTACATGTGAGTGCAGCTGCCCCAAGCGTGCGCGGTGTGTGTACATGTGTGTGCAGTTGCCCCTTGCGTGCGCGGTGGATGTACGTGTGTGTGCATGCCGGCAATTGCGTGCATGGTGTGTGTACGTGTGTGTGCAGCCGCCCCTTGCGTGCGCGGTGTGTGTACATGTGAGTGCCGTCGCCCCAAGCGTGCATTTTGTGTGTAAGTGTGTGTGCAGCCGCCCCTTGCGTGCGCGGTGTAGGTACGTGTGTGTGCAGCCGCCCCAAGCGTGCGCGGTGTATGTACGTGTGTGTGCAGCCGCCCCAAGCGTGCGCGGTGTGTGTACATGTGAGTGCAGCTGCCCCAAGCGTGCGCGGTGTGTGTACATGTGTGTGCAGTTGCCCCTTGCGTGCGCGGTGGATGTACGTGTGTGTGCATGCCGGCAATTGCGTGCATGGTGTGTGTACGTGTGTGTGCAGCCGCCCCTTGCGTGCGCGGTGTGTGTACGTGTGTGTGCACTCGCCCCTTGCGTGCGCGGTGTGTGTACAGGTGTGTGCAGCCGCCCCTTGCGTGCATGGTGTATGTACATGTGTGTGCAGCCGCCCCTTGCGTGCGCGGTGGATGTACATGTGTGTGCAGCCGAACCTTGCGTGCATGGTGTGTGTACCTGTGCGTGAAGTCGCTCCTTGCGTGCATGGTGTGTGTACGTGTGTGTGCAGCCATGCCGGTGTATGTACATGTGAGTGCCGTGCAATGCATTTTGTGTGTAAGTGTGTGTGCAGCAGCCCCTTGCGTGCGCGGTGTATGTACGTGTGTGTGCAGCCGCCCCGTGGTTGCGCGGTGGATGTACATGTGAGTGGAGCCGGTCCTTGCGTGCGCGGTGTATGTACGTGTGTGTGCAGCCGCCCCTTGCGTGCGCGGTGTAGGTACGTATGTGTGCAGCCGCCCCTTGCGTGCGCGGTGTATGTACGTGTGTGTGCAGCCGCCCCAAGCGTGCGCGGTGTGTGTACATGTGAGTGCAGCTGCCCCAAGCGTGCGCGGTGTGTGTACATGTGTGTGCAGTTGCCCCTTGCGTGCGCGGTGGATGTACGTGTGTGTGCATGCCGGCAATTGCGTGCATGGTGTGTGTACGTGTGTGTGCAGCCGCCCCTTGCGTGCGCGGTGTGTGTACATGTGAGTGCCGTCGCCCCAAGCGTGCATTTTGTGTGTAAGTGTGTGTGCAGCCGCCCCTTGCGTGCGCGGTGTAGGTACGTGTGTGTGCAGCCGCCCCAAGCGTGCGCGGTGTGTGTACGTGTGTGTGCAGCCGCCCCAAGCGTGCGCGGTGTGTGTACATGTGAGTGCAGCTGCCCCAAGCGTGCGCGGTGTGTGTACATGTGTGTGCAGTTGCCCCTTGCGTGCGCGGTGGATGTACGGGTGTGTGCATGCCGGC
Source organism: Mesostigma viride (assembly GCA_009746045.1). Taxonomy (NCBI): domain Eukaryota; kingdom Viridiplantae; phylum Streptophyta; class Mesostigmatophyceae; order Mesostigmatales; family Mesostigmataceae; genus Mesostigma; species Mesostigma viride. The sequence goes on along the minus strand of RPFO01000569.1, from coordinate 64,058 downwards.
AATTGCGTGCATGGTGTGTGTACGTGTGTGTGCAGCCGCCCCTTGCGTGCGCGGTGTGTGTACGTGTGTGTGCACTCGCCCCTTGCGTGCGCGGTGTATGTACGTGTGTGTGCAGCCGCCCCTTGCGTGCGCGGTGTAGGTACGTGTGTGTGCAGCCGCCCCAAGCGTGCGCGGTGTATGTATGTGTGTGTGCAGCCGCCCCTTGCGTGCGCGGTGGATGTACGTGTGTGTGCAGCCACCCCTTTCGTGCGCGGTGTATGTACATGTGAGTGCCGTCGCCCCAAGCGTGCATTTTGTGTGTAAGTGTGTGTGCAGCAGCCCCTTGCGTGCGCGGTGTATGTACGTGTGTGTGCAGCCGCCCCGTGGTTGCGCGGTGGATGTACATGTGAGTGGAGCCGGTCCTTGCGTGCGCGGTGTATGTACGTGTGTGTGCAGCCGCCCCTTGCGTGCGTGGTGTGTGTACATGTAAGTGCAGCCGCCCCTTGCGTGCGCGGTGTATGTACGTGTGTGTGCAGCCGTCCCTTGCGTGCGCGGTGTGTGTACGTGTGAGTGCAGCTGCCCCAAGCGTGCGCGGTGTGTGTACATGTGTGTGCAGTTGCCCCTTGCGTGCGCGGTGGATGTACGTGTGTGTGCATGCCGGCAATTGCGTGCATGGTGTGTGTACGTGTGTGTGCAGCCGCCCCTTGCGTGCGCGGTGTGTGTACGTGTGTGTGCACTCGCCCCTTGCGTGCGCGGTGGATGTACATGTGTGTGCAGCCGCCCCTTGCGTGCATGGTGTATGTCCATGTGTGGGCAGTTGCCCCTTGCGTGCGCGGCGTATGTACATGTTTTTGCACTCGCCCCTTGCGTGCATGGTGTATGTATGTGTGTGTGCAGCCGCCCCTTGCGTGCGCGGTGGATGTACGTGTGTGTGCAGCCACCCCTTTCGTGCGCGGTGTATGTACATGTGAGTGCCGTCGCCCCAAGCGTGCATTTTGTGTGTAAGTGTGTGTGCAGCAGCCCCTTGCGTGCGCGGTGTATGTACGTGTGTGTGCAGCCGCCCCGTGGTTGCGCGGTGGATGTACATGTGAGTGGAGCCGCCCCAAGCGTGTGTACATGTGTGTGCAGTTGCCCCTTGCGTGCGCGGTGGATGTACGTGTGTGTGCATGCCGGCAATTGCGTGCATGGTGTGTGTACGTTTGTGTGCAGCCGCCCCTTGCGTGCGCGGTGTGTGTACGTGTGTGTGAATCCTTGTCCTTGCGTGCATGGTGTATGTACATGTGGGTGCAGCCGCCCCTTGCGTGCGCGGTGTATGCCAGTGTGTGTGCATGCCGGCCCTTGCGTGCATGGTGTGTGTAAGTGTGTGTGCAGCCGCCCCGAGCGTGTGTACATGTGTGTGCAGTTGCCCCTTGCGTGCGCAGTGGATGTACGTGTGTGTGCATGCCGGCAATTGCATGCATGGTGTGTGTACGTGTGTGTGCAGCCGCCCCTTTCGTGCGCGGTGTGTGTACGTGTGTGTGCACTCGCCCCTTGCGTGCGCGGTGTATGTACGTGTGTGTGCAGCCGCCCCTTGCGTGCGCGGTGTATGCCAGTGTGTGTGCATGCCGGCCCTTGCGTGCATGGTGTGTGTAAGTGTGTGTGCAGCCCCTTGCGTGCATGGTGTATGTACGTGTGTGTGCAGCCGCCCCTTGCGTGCGCGGTGTGTGTACGTATGTGTGCAGCCGCCCCTTGCGTGCGCGGTGTATGTACGTGTGTGTGCAGCCGCCCCTTGCGTGCGCGGTGTAGGTACGTGTGTGTGCAGCCGCCCCAAGCGTGCGCGGTGTGTGTACATGTGAGTGCAGCTGCCCCAAGCGTGCGCGGTGTGTGTACGTGTGTGTGCAGTTGCCCCTTGCGTGCGCGGTGGATGTACGTGTGTGTGCATGCCGGCAATTGCGTGCATGGTGTGTGTACGTGTGTGTGCAGCCGCCCCTTGCGTGCGCGGTGTGTGTACATGTGTGTGCAGCCGCCCCTTGCGTGCGCGGTGTAGGTACGTGTGTGTGCAGCCGCCCCAAGCGTGCGCGGTGTGTGTACATGTGTGTGCAGTTGCCCCTTGCGTGCGCGGTGGATGTACGTGTGTGTGCATGCCGGCAATTGCGTGCATGGTGTGTGTACGTGTGTGTGCAGCAGCCCCTTGCGTGCGCGGTGTGTGTACATGTGAGTGCCGTCGCCCCAAGCGTGCATTTTGTGTGTAAGTGTGTGTGCAGCCGCCCCTTGCGTGCGCGGTGTAGGTACGTGTGTGTGCAGCCGCCCCAAGCGTGCGCGGTGTATGTACATGTGTGTGCACTCGCCCCTTGCGTGCATGGTGCATGTATGTATGTGTGTGTGCAGCCGCCCCTTGCGTGCGCGGTGGATGTACGTGTGTGTGCAGCCACCCCTTTCGTGAGCGGTGTATGTACATGTGAGTGCCGTCGCCCCAAGCGTGCATTTTGTGTGTAAGTGTGTGTGCAGCAGCCCCTTGCGTGGGCGGTGTATGTACGTGTGTGTGCAGCCGCCCCGTGGTTGCGCGGTGGATGTACATGTGAGTGGAGCCGGTCCTTGCGTGCGCGGTGTATGTACGTGTGTGTGCAGCCGCCCCTTGCGTGCGTGGTGTGTGTACATGTAAGTGCAGCCGCCCCTTGCGTGCGCGGTGTATGTACGTGTGTGTGCAGCCGTCCCTTGCGTGCGCGGTGTGTGTACGTGTGTGTGCAGCCGCCCCTCGCGTGCATGGTGAGTGTAAGTGTGTGTGCAGCAGCCCCTTGCGTGCATGGTGTGTACGTGTGTGTGCAGTTGCCCCTTGCGTGCGCGGTGTATGTACGTGTGTGTGCAGCCGGCCCTTGCGTGCGCGGTGTGTGTACATGTGAGTGCAGCCGGCCCTTGCGTGCGCGGTGGATGTACATGTGTGGGCAGTTGCCCCTTGCGTGCGCGGTGTATGTACATGTGTTTGCACTCGCCCCTTGCGTGCGCGGTGGATGTACATGTGTGTGCAGCCGAACCTTGCGTGCATGGTGTGTGTACCTGTGCGTGAAGTCGCTCCTTGCGTGCATGGTGTGTGTACGTGTGTGTGCAGCCGCCCCTTGCGTGCGCGGTGTAGGTACGTGTGTGTGCAGCCGCCCCTTGCGTGCGCGGTGTATGTACGTGTGTGTGCAGCCGGCCCTTGCGTGCATGGTGTGTGTACGTGTGTGTGCAGCCGGCCCTTGCGTGCGCGGTGGATGTACATGTGTGTGCAGTCGCCCCTTGCGTGCGCGGTGTAGGTACGTATGTGTGCAGCCGCCCCTTGCGTGCGCGGTGTATGTACGTGTGTGTGCAGCCGCCCCGTGGTTGCGCGGTGTATGTACATGTGTGTGCAGTTGCCCCTTGCGTGCGCGGTGTATGTACGTGTGTGTGCAGCCGGCCCTTGCGTGCGCGGTGGATGTACATGTGAGTGCAGCCGGCCCTTGCGTGCATGGTGTGTGTACGTGTGTGTGCAGCCGCCCCTTGCGTGCATGGTGTATGTACATGTGAGTGCAGCCGGCCCTTGCGTGCATGGTGTGTGTACGTGTGTGTGCAGCCGCCCCTTGCGTGCGCGGTGTATGTACGTGTGTGCGCACTCGCCCCTTGCGTGCGCGGTGTATGTACGTGTGTGTGCAGTTGCCCCTTGCGTGCGCGGTGGATGTACGTGTGTGTGCAGCCGCCCCTTGCGTGCGCGGTGTGTGTACGTGTATGTGCAGCCGCCCCTTGCGTGCATGTACATGTGTGAAGAAATAAGCAATAGTGAATGAAATAGTAAAAAGAAAATCATTCCAGCATATGTATGTACAAGTTTTTAGTAGTACACTATGACTATCGTCAAATATAACAATTTTCTATATTTTCATACACACACGAACAACACACCCAACACACACACACACTATGTTTGCACCCAAGACACACACCAACACCTAAAAACAAGACACCAACACACAAGACAGCCATGCAACACACACCCAACACACACACGCAACACACACATAACACACCTAAGTATAGTTGTTATAACACACAACACATAGGTACATCCCGCCCCCCCACACACAACACCAACACATGACAATTAACAGGCCACAACACACACACTGACACACATGCCCCAACACACACACACACATGCCCCAACACACACACACATGCCCCAACACTGCACACACAACAACACCCAAACACACACCACACACACAAAAGACACCCAACACACATACCGAAAACACGCACACACAACACCTACTAAAAACAAGACACCAACACACAAGACACCCAACACACACCCAACACACACACACACACACAATGTTTGCACCGGTCGGCCCACGACACCCACACCCAACACACACATAACACACCTAAGTAACACACAACACACACGTACATCCCCCCCCCCCCACACACAACACCAACACATGACAATTAACATGCCACAACACACACACATGCCCCAACACACACACACACATGCCCCAACACTGCACACACAACAACACCCAAACACATACCACACACACACAAGACACCCAACACACATACCGAAAACACGCACACACAACACCTACCAAAAACACCAAACACACAAGACACCCAACACACACCCAACACACACACACACAATGTTTGCACCCACGACACACACACCAACACCTAAAAATAAGACACCAACACACAACACACGTACACGTACATCCCCCCCCCCACAACACCAACAATAACATGCAAACAACACACACACAACACACCTAAGTCACACACACAACACACACGTACTTTCCCCCCCCCACACCCAACACCAACACACAAGACACTTTGCACACACCCTACACACACCCACACCCTTTATGAACACATGTACACCCAACACACACACGCAACACACACCTAGGTCGATCACACACAACACACACAAAACACACCTAAGTCACACACAACACACACGTACACCCCCCCACACAAACCCAATACCAACACACAAGACACTTGGCCCCCCCCCCACCCACCCACACACCCACACCCACACCCACACCACACATCCAACACACACAACACACACACTACACACTTAAGTCACACACAACACACACATAACACACCTAAGTCACACACAACACACACGTCCATCCCCCCCTCACACTCAACACCAATACATGACAATTAACATGCACACAACACACACACGCACACGCCCCAACACACACACACACAACATACATACACAGAGCACACACACACGCCTCAACACACATACCGAACACACACACACAAGACACCCAACACACATACCGAACACACACACACACACACTATGTTTGCACCCGACATACACACACCCAACACCTACTAAAAACAAGAAACCAACACACAAGACACCCTACACACACACAACACACACACACACAACACATATCCAACACAAACAACACACACACCTAAGTCACACACACAACACACCTACTAAGTCACACACACAACACACATGTACCTCCCCCCCCCCACACCCAACATCAACACACAAGACACTTTGCACACACCCTACACGCCCCCGCACCTTCATGAATGCACCCAACACACACACCCAACACACACGCCCCAACACACATACCCAACATTCACACAACACACCCAACATATAAGGGTAAATATGGTTTAGGAGTGTAGGGGTTTAGGGTTTAAGGCCTACCATACACCCGTATGTAAAAATGCAACAACACGCCAAGTCATCCGCCACCATGCAAAAATATATAAACACAACTGGTCATCCTCAACAAGAATGCCCATTTTAGTACCTAATCCGCACTTGGCACTTGTCCAGTTTCGTAAGTCCAACGGCCGTTGGCTTTGAGAAATTAAGATATGCGACATGCGCCATGCAGCCAAGCTAAAGTATAGGCTGATTGCCCTGTATGTAACATTAGTAAGGTGAACGACCGTCGACAAAAAAACACATGCGACATACAAACACCAATTTTACACAGTAATGTTTGGAATGACGTACCGTAATTTCGGCGTCCACCTTCTTCGCAATTGTGAACCAGCCCTGTCGCGTGTTGTCCGGATGTCCTTCCCACTTGCCCTTCGTGACCTTTGCGACGCTCAGGTAGCACACGATTGCAGTTAAGGGTTCTCGGTCGTCTGGGTTCCAGAAGAAGCGTCGGGCGTCCGATCCGGAGGAGGAGCACCTCTCGAAGTATTTTACGTACATTACCCAGTTGCCTTTCTTAAAAACCTCGCCCCCCCCCCTGTATGTTTGTTTAAACACTCATCCTTGTCGAGTTGGTGGGCGACTCGAACAACTTTCGCCAACCAGTACGGGTGGTCGGGCACATGGTCCTTGTGCCCCCTCTCAGATGCGACTGCGACGGCCTCCCCCTCCTGCAAACCACGCCCCAACTCGTTTCTTGCCGTTTGAACGTGGTTCAGGCGGGTTCCCGGATATCGCGTGGGGTTCCGCGACTTACTCGCCTGGAGTTTTACAGTCCACGACGAGCTGCTCCAATCGTTTGGGCATGTCGTCCACTTGCCCTCTCGGCACTCCGCACAACTGAAGCATGAAAAACGCCTGAGCTTTACCACCTCGACCCGCTCGCCCTTTTTGTCCAGTCGCCACTGGTGTGCCGTGGAGATATCTCGGATCGGGCCTCGCTCCTTACCGGACGTGAGAATCTGCAATTGTAATTCCATGAAACAACATCACAGCACATTTCCCAACTCCAACGGCCGTTGGCACTCAACAATTATAAGATTTCCCAACTCCAACGGCCGTTGGCCCTTGGAAACTTTATATAAGTACATTTCTCAACTCCAACGGCCGTTGGCACTCAACAATTATACGATTTTCCAGCTCCAACGGCCGTTGGCCTTATGAAACTTCAAACTGCATCAAGGAAGCTGTCCTCTGTAAAGTGTAACCAGAGACAAATTATAGAACTGCACTTGACCACCAGAAAGCAACTGTCTTTACTTACGTTATCGAGAAGAAATGCCCGTCGAACCACGTCCGATTGTGCCGATGGTCGACTCGAGTCTTTGCCGGTTCTCCAATCCCGGTTCAGGTAGGCCACCAGTGCCTCCACCGTATTCAGGTTCCGATTGTCCTCCTGCATCTGCGCTCTTTTGAGGATGCTTTTGACCGTCCCCCCCTCCCCGTCCGACTCCCCCTTCCCATGTCCTGCACACGAGTAGTTCCACTCCAATGATTCCAAGTCGGGGTCGGCCTCGAGCAGGTCCGCAGCCATCGCCAACACATACCGGGATTGGAACTGCTCCTTACAGTTGTCGGACCAACTGATCCAGTTCCTCACCTCCACCCCCTCCTCCCTCAGCACGTTAAGGGTATTCTTCATCACGAACTCCAGGGTCTGGGCATTCCTCGGTACGTCCTTCCCCATGTAATCGTGCTTCACCCTTTTGATTTCCAGCGATACGGGATCACGGTACATCACGATCACCGGCATCAGGACGTAACTACTTGGGTACCAGTACTGCGCCTGCAACTGTTTCTGCAGGTGGTCCGAATAGTTCTCCGAGTAGTCCATCAGGACCACCACCGTTCCCAGCGGCATCACGTCAATGCACTCCTTGTAAGCGTGGTGCTGCCAGGCCCATGTATGGACGTGAATGGCGAATTCCGGGAAGCGCGCCGTAATGAGTTCATGGAGCTCCGAGAGGGTTGACTTGATGAGTTTTTGCTGCAGGTTCATTTGCGGCGCCACATCCTCCTCCTGCAACACAACACACCCGCGCACCATGGATTGACCGAAGAATGGAAGTCAGCAGCTGGGAATTTCCCAACGCCAACGGCCGTTGGAAGTATGAAAGTCTACATATATATATTCAACGATGCAAATATACATGCCCGCGCACCATGGATTGACCGAAGAATGGAAGTCAGCAGCTGGGAATTTCCCAACGCCAACGGCCGTTGGAAGTATGAAAGTCTACATATATATATTCAACGATGCAAATATACATGCTTACCGTCCCACGGGGCGCTGTGCCCTCCTTTATGAAGTCGAACCACGTGTACTTCTTTGTCCACCCCTTCATCTGGTCCGTCACGATGAACTCGGAAATCCCACACTCGTTGCACGTCCCTTCCAAGCAGTTCATTGGGACGTTAACGAACGGGCCGCCCGTCCTCCCCCCTCCTTGCCCCCCCTCCCCCCTCTCAGCCCTGTGGCAGGTGAAACGTCGAACGAAATCATGGGCATTGTCAGGCACGGAAGGGATACCCTCCCTCTCCTCGATCTCCAGCGTGCTCTTCAACTCCTTGACGCCTTTGGCGAAGGCAGAGAGCAGAGACTCGAAGACGACGTGCTTTTCGCATGCGCACAAGTCCCGGTCCTTCCACACGCCCTTTACGCACTTGGGCATGAACTCCACGAACTTCGTGTACCCCACCTTGTACCTTGTCCCGTCCGCAGTCGTCACGATACCTCCCTTGTACGGCGACGCGTCAGAACAGAACCGCTTGTAAATCGTTTCAAGCGAGTCCAAATAGTACCTTCCGCCCTGGGAGGAAATGAGGATCCTGGCGTTTCCCTTCCTTTCGAACTCATTGACCACGTCCTTATGGTTGGGAGACGCCCTCGTGTTTAGGTCTGACAACCAGTAACTCCCGACGATGTCTTTGACCTCCTCCGGAAACTTGTCCGACCGTAAAGCACGAGGGGGCGCCTTCAGGGCGGGAAGGTCGCCCCCCATCCTCATTCCCCTTGCGGTCTGGATATCCTTGGGCGTGACGTGAAGCAGCCGCGCGAGAGTGCAATGCCCTTGATTGTTCATGCCGTCCTTTCCCAAGCACATTGACAGCACAGCGCACTTCGCGTTCCTGTGCTCATCCGACTTGCCCAATTCCTGGAAACCTTGCACGATATTAGCGACAACCTCCTGAGCGAAGGACTCCGACGCCTTTCTTTTCAGCGCAGGGCGGTACTGTTTCCCCATAACCTTCACAACCGCACCTGGCAGCCGCTCAAGCGCCCTCAAGCCTACTGCAGTTTTCGTGTTTTCAGTCTTGTGATTGTTGTCCTTCAGCAAGTATTCCATTGCGCTGGCCATGTCGAGGGCAAGTTGGTTGCCCTTGATCTCGACGTACTTGAGACTTAGGTCTTTGTTGTGCGCTTCACCTGCATCCGCGCGCATACAGAATCCAGACGAAGTTTTGACTTTTTATCAAATTATTGCTTTCCAACAATTACCCAATTTGTAGGTCCCAACGGCCGTTGGACCCCTGAAAGTACGCCTGAAACACGCCAACACATGCATTTTCGACACCCAACGGCCGTTGGACCCCCGAAAGTGGGCCTGAAACACGCCAACACATGCATTTTCGACACCCAACGGCCGTTGGACCCCTGAAAGCGGGCCGAAAACACGCCAACACATGCATTTTCGACACCCAACGGCCGTTGGACCCCTGAAAGTGGGCCTGAAACACGCCAACACATGCATTTTCGACACCCAACGGCCGTTGGACCCCTGAAAGTACGCCTGAAACACGCCAACACATGCATTTTCGACACCCAACGGCCGTTGGACCCCTGAAAGCGGGCCGAAAACACGCCAACACATGCATTTTCTACACCCAACGGCCGTTGGACCCCTGAAAGTGGGCCTGAAACACGCCCTTTACATGCATTTTCGACACCCAACGGCCGTTGGACCCCTGAAAGCGGGCCGAAAACACGCCAACACATGCATTTTCGACGTCCAACGGCCGTTGGGCCCCTGAAAGCGGGCCGGAAACACGCTAACGCATGCATTTTAGACACCCAACGGCCGTTGGACCCCTGAAAGCGGGCCGAAAACTCGCCAACACCTGCATTTTTTACACGCCAGGATGTGAATTTCCGAATCCCAACGCACTTTTTATAACCTTAACGACCGTTGGAACCCAGAAATTCGACTGAAATGTTTCCATAACACACGTAACAACAAATTTGGTGGTCAACAACCCCGTAAATCCGTAACCCTGCACGCACCTCTTGCCGCCATAGCTCTTGTTCGCAGCAGGTGGGCCCTGAAGACGCCTTTTGGTCTTGCACCTGTTGGTTACAATTGCATGGCATACCAGCAATATATTGCACATAGCATTGTATTTCACACAATTATTATATTCATGCCACAAATAATAATAATAATTGTATTAAACATAGGGGGGCAGGTTGCATATTCGTTTCATTGCAGTCTAATATCAACATATTAAAAATTTCCATGCCCATAAACATTTTTGATATAGCTATTAGGTTGCTTATTATATTAAATCTTACCAGCCGTGTAGTGGTTTGCGGATTGCTTTATAGGCTTGCCACACCAACCCAAAAAAAAATGTTACGACGGGAGTTGAACCCGGGCCTACTAGACGTGTTCACGAGGTACTACGAGGATCAGCCAAGAATCTGTCCCGTACCGGTGTGGTTCACCAGTTCCGCACACTAGCATGGTCTCCGCGTCGCGCTCGTTCATTAAATTTCGGAGAAATTTTGCCTGCTTATATACGTTTTTGAAGCCCCTCGGCGTCGCGCCGTGAAAAGCTTCCTCCGCCAGGCGTCCAATCAGGTAGCAGGAATGTGAAAAAATGGGCTCGAGCTGTGTGCAGCGCCGCGTCCATGTGGCGCCACACGGCGTCAGGAGTCGGCGTGGCGCCATATATGGCGCTGCGAATTCCCTACCGTGTGGTCTGCAGCGCCACGTCACAGTTGCGACTGCAAGTATTTTTCAGCGCGGCGCCGTCCCGGCGCCGCGCCATATCGTTTGGCGCGTCAATTTTTTTCCCGCGCGCGGCGCCTTTTAGGCGCCGCGCCATTCCATTTGCGCGTCGGCATACCAGCACCAGGGAATTTGAATTTGCTGGTGCTGCGTTGGCGCTTTCCAGCCTCCCTGGAAGACCGACACCGTGGATGCACCTTGCACCCGAGCATCAACGGCGGGTATTCGCGACATCGGCCGAAAGTGACAACGATATTAGCAACCCGACAGCCATATTCAACTGAGCAACGCCATTGTCGACACACACGGTTAAGAAAGAGGTGAGCAATGGCGGTGGATGTACATGGATGCTTTTGACAGATAGTGGTTTTATGATTGGCGTAATCGGCCAGATAATTTTGTCGCTTTTTTGGTGTCGTGGTGCCGGTCGCTGACGGGGAAATGAATGGGTTTTTTTGGTGGTTCTCGTTTGGTTGCAGGGTTCTCGTTTGCTATCAGTTTTCTTTTTGCCGCCACCGCTGCCCCCGAAGGACAAGGATAAAAAATAAGAAACATCTATAAAAAGGTACGACGCGTGGTGTGTTGCGTGCTTTTTTTCTTGGTTTTCTCGCTCCCTTGCAGCTCAGGTTTGCTGGCACATGTATTTATGCATGCCAGATAACACAGGCTGTGTGTCTGACTTTTTTTCTTCCCTGTCATATGCGGTCCGCCTCTCTTTTTTCGTGTTTTGTTTTTTGTTCGTATCTTCTACGGTACAACGCGACATGTTCACGGCGTCATCTGCGCGGTGTCACTAGCTTCATTTTTGCCGCCACCGCCGCCCCCGGCCGGCCCCATTAAAAAAAAGAAACATCTATCTATAAAAGGTACAAAGCGTGGTGTGTTGCGTGCTTTTTTTCTTGGTTTTCTCGCTCCCTTGCAGCTCAGGTTTGCTGGCACATGTATTTTTGCATGCCGGCACCACACCACATGTATTTATGCATGCCAGATAACACAGGCTGTGTGTCTGACTTTTTTTCTTCCCTGTCACATGCGGTCCGCCTCTCTTTTTTCGTGTTTTGTTTTTTGTTCGTATCTTCTACGGTACAACGCGACATGTTCACGGCGTCATCTGCGCGGTGTCACTAGCTTCATTTTTGCCGCCACCGCCGCCCCCGGCCGCCCCCATTAAAAAAAAGAAACATCGATCTATAAAAGGTACGACGCGTGGTGTGTTGCGTGCTTTTTTTCTTGGTTTTCTCGCTCCCTTGCAGCTCAGGTTTGCTGGCACATGTATTTATGCATGCCGGCACCACACCACATGTATTTATGCATGCCAGATATCACAGGCTGTGTGTCTGACTTTTTTTTGTCCCTGTCATATGCGGTCCGCCTCTCTTTTTTCGTGTTTTGTTTTTTGTTCGTATCTTCTACGGTACAACGCGACATGTTCACGGCGTCATCTGCGCGGTGTCACTAGCTTCAGTTTTGCCGCCACCGCCGCCCCCGGCCGGCCCCATAAAAAAAAAAGAAACATCTATAAAAAGGTACGACGCGTGGTGTGTTGCGTGCTTTTTTTCATGGTTCACCCCACTACACCCATCCATGCATGCCAGCACCCCATGACACCCATCCACGCATGCCAGCACCCCATGACACCCATCCATGCATGCCAGCACCCCATGACATCCATCCATGCATGCCAGCACCCCATGACACCCATCCATGCATGCCAGCACCCCATGACACCCATCCATGCATGCCAGCACCCCATGACACCCATCCATGCATGCCAGCACCCCATGACACCCATCCACGCATGCCAGCACCCCACTACACCCATCCATGCATGCCAGCACCACACCACATGTATTTATGCATGCCAGCACCCCCCTAGGTATTTATGCATGCCAGCACCCCCCCTAGGTATTTATGCATGCCAGCACCCCCCCTAGGTATTTATGCATGCCAGCACCCCCTCTAGGTATTTATGCATGCCAGCACCCCCCCTAGGTATTTATGCATGCCAGCACCCCCCACATGTATTTATGCATGCCAGCCCCCCCCCTAGGTATTTATGCATGCCAGCACCCCCCCTCGGTATTTATGCATGCCAGCACCCCCCTAGGTATTTATGCATGCCAGCACCCCCCCGACGTATTTATGCTTGCCAGCACCCCCCTAGGTATTTATGCATGCCAGCCCCCCCTAGGTATTTATGCATGCCAGCACCCCCCCTAGGTATTTATGCATGCCAGCACCCCCCCATAGGTATTTATGCATGCCAGCACCCCCCCTAGGTATTTATGCATGCCAGCACCCCCCCTAGGTATTTATGCATGCCAGCACCCCCCTAGGTATTTATGCATGCCAGCACCCCCCCTAGGTATTTATGCATGCCAGCACCCCCCTAGGTATTTATGCATGCCAGCACCCCCCCTAGGTATTTATGCATGCCAGCACCCCCCCTAGGTATTTATGCATGCCAGCACCCCCCCTAGGTATTTATTCATGCCAGCATCCCCCCCTCGGTATTTATGCATGCCAGCACCCCCCCTCGGTATTTATGCATGCCAGCACCCCCCCTAGGTATTTATGCATGCCAGCACCCCCCACATGTATTTATGCATGCCAGCACCCCCCCTAGGTATTTATGCATGCCAGCATCCCCCCTCGGTATTTATGCATGCCAGCACCCCCTCTAGGTATTTATGCATGCCAGCCCCCCCCCTAGGTATTTATGCATGCCAGCACCCCACCCGACGTATTTATGCATGCCAGCACCCCCCACATGTTTTTATGCATGCCAGCACCCCCCCTAGGTATTTATGCATGCCAGCACCCCCCCTCGGTATTTATGCATGCCAGCACCCCCTCTAGGTATTTATGCATGCCAGCACCCCCCCTAGGTATTTATGCATGCCAGCACCCCCCTAGGTATTTATGCATGCCAGCACCCCCCCTAGGTATTTATGCATGCCAGCACCCCCCCTAGGTATTTATGCATGCCAGCACCCCCCTAGGTATTTATGCATGCCAGCACCCCCCCTAGGTATTTATGCATGCCAGCACCCCCCTAGGTATTTATGCATGCCAGCACCCCCCCTAGGTATTTATGCATGCCAGCACCCCCCTAGGTATTTATGCATGCCAGCACCCCCCCTAGGTATTTATTCATGCCAGCATCCCCCCTCGGTATTTATGCATGCCAGCACCCCCCTCGGTATTTATGCATGCCAGCACCCCCCCTAGGTATTTATGCATGCCAGCACCCCCCACATGTATTTATGCATGCCAGCACCCCCCCTAGGTATTTATGCATGCCAGCATCCCCCCCTCGGTATTTATGCATGCCAGCACCCCCTCTAGGTATTTATGCATGCCAGCCCCCCCCCTAGGTATTTATGCATGCCAGCACCCCACCCGACGTATTTATGCTTGCCAGCACCCCCCCTAGGTATTTATGCATGCCAGCACCCCCCCTAGGTATTTATGCATGCCAGCACCCCCCCTAGGTATTTATGCATGCCAGCACCCCCCCCTAGGTATTTATGCATGCCAGCACCCCCTCTAGGTATTTATGCATGCCAGCACCCCCCCTAGGTATTTATGCATGCCAGCACCCCCCCTAGGTATTTATGCATGCCAGCACCCCCCCTAGGTATTTATGCATGCCAGCACCCCCCTAGGTATTTATGCATGCCAGCACCCCCCCTAGGTATTTATGCATGCCAGCACCCCCCTAGGTATTTATGCATGCCAGCACCCCCCCTAGGTATTTATGCATGCCAGCACCCCCCTAGGTATTTATGCATGCCAGCACCCCCCCTAGGTATTTATTCATGCCAGCATCCCCCCTCGGTATTTATGCATGCCAGCACCCCCCTCGGTATTTATGCATGCCAGCACCCCCCCTAGGTATTTATTCATGCCAGCATCCCCCCCTCGGTATTTATGCATGCCAGCACCCCCCTCGGTATTTATGCATGCCAGCACCCCCCCTAGGTATTTATGCATGCCAGCACCCCCCTGTATTTATGCATGCCAGCACCCCCCCTAGGTATTTATGCATGCCAGCACCCCCCCTCGGTATTTATGCATGCCAGCACCCCCCTAGGTATTTATGCATGCCAGCACCCCCCCTAGGTATTTATGCATGCCAGCACCCCCCCTAGGTATTTATGCATGCCAGCACCCCCCTAGGTATTTATGCATGCCAGCACCCCCCCTAGGTATTTATGCATGCCAGCACCCCCCGACGTATTTATGCATGCCAGCACCCCCCCTAGGTATTTATGCATGCCAGCACCCCCCCTAGGTATTTATGCATGCCAGCACCCCCCCTAGGTATTTATGCATGCCAGCACCCCCCCTAGGTATTTATGCATGCCAGCACCCCCCTAGGTATTTATGCATGCCAGCACCCCCCCTAGGTATTTATGCATGCCAGCACCCCCCCTAGGTATTTATGCATGCCAGCACCCCCCCTAGGTATTTATGCATGCCAGCACCCCCCCTAGGTATTTATGCATGCCAGCACCCCCCCTAGGTATTTATGCATGCCAGCACCCCCCTAGGTATTTATGCATGCCAGCACCCCCCCTAGGTATTTATGCATGCCAGCACCCCCCTAGGTATTTATGCATGCCAGCACCCCCCTAGGTATTTATGCATGCCAGCCCCCCCCTAGGTATTTATGCATGCCAGCACCCCCCCGGTATTTATGCATGCCAGCACCCCCCCTAGGTATTTATGCATGCCAGCACCCCCCCTAGGTATTTATGCATGCCAGCACCCCCCCTAGGTATTTATGCATGCCAGCACCCCCCCTAGGTATTTATGCATGCCAGCACCCCCCCTAGGTATTTATGCATGCCAGCACCCCCCCTAGGTATTTATGCATGCCAGCACCCCCCCTAGGTATTTATGCATGCCAGCACCCCCCTAGGTATTTATGCATGCCAGCACCCCCCCTAGGTATTTATGCATGCCAGCACCCCCCCTAGGTATTTATGCATGCCAGCACCCCCCCTAGGTATTTATGCATGCCAGCACCCCCCCTAGGTATTTATGCATGCCAGCACCCCCCTAGGTATTTATGCATGCCAGCACCCCCCCTAGGTATTTATGCATGCCAGCACCCCCCCTAGGTATTTATGCATGCCAGCACCCCCCCTAGGTATTTATGCATGCCAGCACCCCCCTAGGTATTTATGCATGCCAGCACCCCCCCTAGGTATTTATGCATGCCAGCACCCCCCCTAGGTATTTATGCATGCCAGCACCCCCCCTAGGTATTTATGCATGCCAGCACCCCCCCTAGGTATTTATGCATGCCAGCACCCCCCCTAGGTATTTATGCATGCCAGCACCCCCCCTAGGTATTTATGCATGCCAGCACCCCCCCTAGGTATTTATGCATGCCAGCACCCCCCCTAGGTATTTATGCATGCCAGCACCCCCCCTAGGTATTTATGCATGCCAGCACCCCCCCTAGGTATTTATGCATGCCAGCACCCCCCCTAGGTATTTATGCATGCCAGCACCCCCCCTAGGTATTTATGCATGCCAGCACCCCCCCTAGGTATTTATGCATGCCAGCACCCCCCTAGGTATTTATGCATGCCAGCACCCCCCTAGGTATTTATGCATGCCAGCACCCCCCCTAGGTATTTATGCATGCCAGCACCCCCCCTAGGTATTTATGCATGCCAGCACCCCCCCTAGGTATTTATGCATGCCAGCACCCCCCCTAGGTATTTATGCATGCCAGCACCCCCCCTAGGTATTTATGCATGCCAGCACCCCCCTAGGTATTTATGCATGCCAGCACCCCCCCTAGGTATTTATGCATGCCAGCACCCCCCCTAGGTATTTATGCATGCCAGCACCCCCCCTAGGTATTTATGCATGCCAGCACCCCCCCTAGGTATTTATGCATGCCAGCACCCCCCCTAGGTATTTATGCATGCCAGCACCCCCCCTAGGTATTTATGCATGCCAGCACCCCCCCTAGGTATTTATGCATGCCAGCACCCCCCCTAGGTATTTATGCATGCCAGCACCCCCCCTAGGTATTTATGCATGCCAGCACCCCCCCTAGGTATTTATGCATGCCAGCACCCCCCCTCGGTATTTATGCATGCCAGCACCCCCCCTAGGTATTTATGCATGCCAGCACCCCCCCTAGGTATTTATGCATGCCAGCACCCCCCCTAGGTATTTATGCATGCCAGCACCCCCCCTAGGTATTTATGCATGCCAGCACCCCCCCTAGGTATTTATGCATGCCAGCACCCCCCCTAGGTATTTATGCATGCCAGCACCCCCCCTAGGTATTTATGCATGCCAGCACCCCCCCTAGGTATTTATGCATGCCAGCACCCCCCCTAGGTATTTATGCATGCCAGCACCCCCCCTAGGTATTTATGCATGCCAGCACCCCCCCTAGGTATTTATGCATGCCAGCACCCCCCCTAGGTATTTATGCATGCCAGCACCCCCCCTAGGTATTTATGCATGCCAGCACCCCCCCTAGGTATTTATGCATGCCAGCACCCCCCCTAGGTATTTATGCATGCCAGCACCCCCCCTAGGTATTTATGCATGCCAGCACCCCCCTAGGTATTTATGCATGCCAGCACCCCCCTAGGTATTTATGCATGCCAGCACCCCCCCTAGGTATTTATGCATGCCAGCACCCCCCTAGGTATTTATGCATGCCAGCACCCCCCTAGGTATTTATGCATGCCAGCACCCCCCTAGGTATTTATGCATGCCAGCACCCCCCTAGGTATTTATGCATGCCAGCACCCCCCCTAGGTATTTATGCATGCCAGCACCCCCCCTAGGTATTTATGCATGCCAGCACCCCCCTAGGTATTTATGCATGCCAGCACCCCCCCTAGGTATTTATGCATGCCAGCACCCCCCTAGGTATTTATGCATGCCAGCACCCCCCCTAGGTATTTATGCATGCCAGCACCCCCCCTAGGTATTTATGCATGCCAGCACCCCCCCTAGGTATTTATGCATGCCAGCACCCCCCCTAGGTATTTATGCATGCCAGCACCCCCCCTAGGTATTTATGCATGCCAGCACCCCCCTAGGTATTTATGCATGCCAGCACCCCCCCTAGGTATTTATGCATGCCAGCACCCCCCCTAGGTATTTATGCATGCCAGCACCCCCCCTAGGTATTTATGCATGCCAGCACCCCCCCTAGGTATTTATGCATGCCAGCACCCCCCTAGGTATTTATGCATGCCAGCACCCCCCCTAGGTATTTATGCATGCCAGCACCCCCCCTAGGTATTTATGCATGCCAGCACCCCCCCTAGGTATTTATGCATGCCAGCACCCCCCCTAGGTATTTATGCATGCCAGCACCCCCCTAGGTATTTATGCATGCCAGCACCCCCCCTAGGTATTTATGCATGCCAGCACCCCCCCTAGGTATTTATGCATGCCAGCACCCCCCCTAGGTATTTATGCATGCCAGCACCCCCCCTAGGTATTTATGCATGCCAGCACCCCCCTAGGTATTTATGCATGCCAGCACCCCCCCTAGGTATTTATGCATGCCAGCACCCCCCTAGGTATTTATGCATGCCAGCACCCCCCCTAGGTATTTATGCATGCCAGCACCCCCCCTAGGTATTTATGCATGCCAGCACCCCCCCTAGGTATTTATGCATGCCAGCACCCCCCCTAGGTATTTATGCATGCCAGCACCCCCCCTAGGTATTTATGCATGCCAGCACCCCCCCTAGGTATTTATGCATGCCAGCACCCCCCCTAGGTATTTATGCATGCCAGCACCCCCCCTAGGTATTTATGCATGCCAGCACCCCCCCTAGGTATTTATGCATGCCAGCACCCCCCCTAGGTATTTATGCATGCCAGCACCCCCCCTAGGTATTTATGCATGCCAGCACCCCCCCTAGGTATTTATGCATGCCAGCACCCCCCCTAGGTATTTATGCATGCCAGCACCCCCCCTAGGTATTTATGCATGCCAGCACCCCCCCTAGGTATTTATGCATGCCAGCACCCCCCCTAGGTATTTATGCATGCCAGCACCCCCCCTAGGTATTTATGCATGCCAGCACCCCCCCTAGGTATTTATGCATGCCAGCACCCCCCCTAGGTATTTATGCATGCCAGCACCCCCCCTAGGTATTTATGCATGCCAGCACCCCCCCTAGGTATTTATGCATGCCAGCACCCCCCCTAGGTATTTATGCATGCCAGCACCCCCCCTAGGTATTTATGCATGCCAGCACCCCCCTAGGTATTTATGCATGCCAGCACCCCCCCTAGGTATTTATGCATGCCAGCACCCCCCTAGGTATTTATGCATGCCAGCACCCCCCTAGGTATTTATGCATGCCAGCACCCCCCCTAGGTATTTATGCATGCCAGCACCCCCCTAGGTATTTATGCATGCCAGCACCCCCCCTAGGTATTTATGCATGCCAGCACCCCCTAGGTATTTATGCATGCCAGCACCCCCCCTAGGTATTTATGCATGCCAGCACCCCCCCTAGGTATTTATGCATGCCAGCACCCCCCCTAGGTATTTATGCATGCCAGCACCCCCCTAGGTATTTATGCATGCCAGCACCCCCCCTAGGTATTTATGCATGCCAGCACCCCCCTAGGTATTTATGCATGCCAGCACCCCCCCTAGGTATTTATGCATGCCAGCACCCCCCCTAGGTATTTATGCATGCCAGCCCCCCCTAGGTATTTATGCATGCCAGCACCCCCCTAGGTATTTATGCATGCCAGCACCCCCCTAGGTATTTATGCATCCACCCCCCCTAGGTATTTATGCATGCCAGCACCCCCCTAGGTATTTATGCATGCCAGCACCCCCCTAGGTATTTATGCATGCCAGCACCCCCCCTAGGTATTTATGCATGCCACCCCCCAGGTATTTATGCATGCCAGCACCCCCCTAGGTATTTATGCATGCCATGCCCCCGGCCGTATGGATGCCTGCAAAAACTAAATGTGGATGCCATGTAATCCTTGTAATTCTGATTGCAACGTTTTTGCGCATTCCTTGCAGATTCCACGTCGCCACACAAGATTCGCGTCTGTCAACCACCTGCAAGGTACTTGTTTTATTATTATGCGTTTTTTGGGCAGTCGCTCCCTCTTCTGATTTTCTTGATGCCAACGGCCGTTGGACTTGCAAAATCAGTTTCCATCATTGCTGTTGTGATTTACGTGATGCCAACGGCCGTTGGACTCCAAAAAAAAGTTCTTGCCAATTTTTTTTGCGTTATTGATTATACGCCAGTTTTATCAGCCGTTGCATTACGACGTTTTTATCTTAACTTCATTGCTGTAATGCCAACGGCCGTTGGCGTTGTAAAATAAAATTGTACTCCGGCTGATGAATTAATCCGCCCCTGAAGTTACTAGGTTTACTTACATTGGTTGTGCCAGTTGTGCTTCACGTGCAGTTTTTTTCAATGGAGAAAGACAAGGACGTTTCGGTGTCGAACCAGGAGAGAGAGGCAGTTGAACGGGGGCCAAAAAACTGCCAGCCGAAGTTGTTAGAGCGATTGAGAAATTTTGGGATTCAATTCCAGCCATGGTTGTGATGAAAAAAGATGATGTACAAGCTGAAGTGGACGAAATGCCGGCCTTAATTTCCGACGATGAAGGGGATGGTGTCAACTTTATTCAACCGGGAAACAAACGTAAACTGAAACGCAAAAAGTAGTGCGACCTAAGATGTTTTTAAATGTATATGCCAATTTAATGAAATCATTTTCTGAGGTTGTGAAGGACCTGACTGTTTTAAAAATGAATGATTACAATAAATTAGGCAAACACACTAATGGGAAAACGCGTTTTTTTGGCCGCGATGTAAATCTTTTTGTTCGTTTTTTCCCTGAAAAAGATGGCCGAGATCGCGAATGAGTCCGAGATCGTGAATGAAGTCTACGGAAGCGTCCTTCAAAACGTTTACAAACAAGTTCGCTTTCTGTCGCGTGCATATTCGAGGAAGTTCGTGTCGCGCAGGAGAAGACAGGCCGCCACTTGGCCGTTTTATTGGCGTTTGATTCGTTCAGCCAAATGGAGAGGGTTATGTACGCCCAGCTAGCTGATATGAACTTCTGTATTCAAGAGGGTTTTTTCGTACCACAGATGGATCTAAGAGCGCCAATAGACCCAACGAGGGAGTTCCGCCTTTTGGTGTCGTTCATTACAAAGGGGCCAAAGATAGAGTTGGGGGAAGAGGAAGGGGCTCAGCTTGGGTGCACCTACAAGCGCGCATTTTACCCGAATGTTACGTCTTCCCTGCGCGTGAGGGCTGATGCGTGTGTAGGGGCAGAAGTACCCCTCAACATGAACTTTTTCTTGCTCTCTGACCCGATCGTGAGGGATGGGGATCCCATGCGTGGTATGCGAAATTGCTCCAAGGAGGGGTGTGGGTGCGACACAGGCCCTCAGAAGTGGTGTAGAGGATGTAGGGATGCCAGATATTGCAGTGAGGAGTGCCAGCGTGCTGACTGGAGTAGGCATAAGGATAGATGCGAACGTCTGAGGCAAGCAAGGGAGGGGCTGGCAGGGGTGATAAGGGGGGTAAACAGGACGACCATACTGGATGGAACCAGGTCGACTTCTCTGAGGTTGACTTCTCCTTCACCTTCTACTACGGTTCTTCCTCATAGAAAAACTGGAAATGTAGAGTAATAATTTGCTTTTGAGGCTGGAAAACTGGACGCATTTTGGGTTTGAAATTTGTGTATTAGTCCTGATTTGTGTTGTAAAATGGTGTAATGGTGAATTCTCTTTTACTTTGAAATTGGAATAAAATTGACCTGATTTGTGTTGTAAAATGGTGTAATAGTGGATTCTCCTTTCACTTTGAAATTGGAATAAAATTGACTTTCGTTTTCTCTCATGCGACTGTAGTGGGTTAAACAACAATTAGTGACCCAACGGCCGTTAGGGATTGGAAACCTCGCCTAACGTTTGCATATTTTCTTTCCGACAAACCTCATTTTTTTTAAGGATGGACGTCGATGTATGTTATGTGCAGAGGGGACAAGTTTGACGTCGGGGCCGATAATGGAAGGGGATATCTCACTGCCGTGGGAAATTTGGACCGAAGTCGCAGCTTTTATGGAGGCGCCCGACGTAGCCCGCTTTGAAGCAGTTTGTAGAGGGGCTAGGGAAGCGGTGTCGGGGAGGTATGAACCCCAATTCAGCTTTAAGTTAATTTCTGGGTTCGTGGACGCATTCGGGGATGGTCCTCGTACATTGATAACTGAGTCTCTTTTCCGAGAATTGTATGGCGGGCAAGTAAAGTGTGCAAGCGCTGATATCACCCCCTACACACTCGTCACAAGGGGAATGTATTTTAAGGTATATTGTGAAGAAGTTGAGGAGGTGTTAGGACGCCAGCCAGCACCAGAGGGACATGCACGAGCAAGGACGATGGGAGGGTTGTTCAGGTCCGAGCGTGCTGAGAGGAGACGTGTGTTGGAGAGGAATTGGAGGGGGTGGACAGCTCGCTTACGCCAATTGGGAAAGGAAATGGATGACTTGTACGATAATTATGAACTATGGGGGTTAAGGAGCATTTTCTGGTTCTGCGATACTCCTTATGACCCGGATGAGGACATTTTTTTTCCTCCGGGGAGGAGAGCGCGTAGGGAGGCAGAATGGGTGAAGCTTTTGGAGGGGCTGCCTCTGGAGGGGGGAGGAATGGCATGTGCAGTTCTGATCATGGGATTTGATGAGAACGCAGACATGAAGGCCTTATTAGAGAGGAGGTGTAGGGAGGAGGATATGGCAAGCGTTTTGGTGGAGTTAGCTATGCAGGTCCTCAGCGGAACAATCTTCCCCGGATTATCTCAAGTTTTTTGGGGGGAAGAAGGCACGCTTGCTGTATTTGGCCGAGAGTAGTATGTACAAGTGGAAAGGGGACATGATGTTGTGTTTGGATGAGGATTCTGAAGAGGTTGAATGATGAAACATAAATTTCATTCATAAATTTTGAATTCTAATATTGAATGAAATTCGCCAATTTTTGATGATGTGTAAAGCTGATGGCTAAATAATTCAATAAAACACAAAGGGGACTTAATGTTGAGGTTGAATGGTGAAAGATAAATTTCATTAATAAATTTTGAATTCTAATATTGAGTTCTAAAGCTGGGTTTGATAATTTAATTATCTCTAATTCTGTCAACTGTCACATATATATAAATTTGACATGAATTCGGCATTTTTTGGATTCCAACGGCCGTTGGACCTCAAAAAACATTTCTAGTGTGGTTAAAAAGTTGTGGGTATTTTGTTAAATGGAGTGACCAATGGTTGTGATTTATTTGATGCCAACGGCCGTTGGACCTTGACAAACATTGCTAGTGTAGCGCAACAGTGGTGGATAATTTGTTTAATGGAGGGGCCGTCGCATCTGCTTGTGATTTTTTTAAGCTGAACAGTCACCGAAAATGTCGACATTATTTCTCCACACCCACAAAAAACTCGTTCCGGAACTGTTCGAAGCGAATAGCACTGACAGGGTTCGAACCCAGGTCCACATTGATGTTGGGGAGTGAGGTAGGCCAGCCATCATGTTCCGCACACAAATCTGGCTCGACTCCGATCCCTGGCAGTGCTCTTCGCTTCGATCAGGTCCGGAACGAGTTTTTTGTGGGGTTGGAGCAATAAATACTCTTTTACCGGGAAGAGGCGTAATGCCAACGGGCGTTGGACCTGAAAAATTGTGTGGTTAAATCAAGTGACAGAATATGAATGTGATTTATTTTACATTTAAAAACATATGTTATTTGGGAGGACAAGAAAGTTGGTTTTTGAGGTGTGTGTATCTTACGGTTTTGCGATGGAGGAAACCTCTAACAATCCTGATGCTCTCGTGATCGTGTTTTGTTTATGTGATATCTGTCAAGGCAGCAAGGAGAGGAGTCGCCCGTTGCTGAGAAGCTGAGGACAACTGTACTGGAAAGGTATGTGGACAAGGACAACTGTGGGTGTGGGGGGAACAGCTTGGTGGACACTATTTCTGACTGGTCCGTAAGGCCTCTACCCGAAGGGGGTTGTGAGCCAACGGCCGTTGGAATTGGAAAAACATTATCTTATGCTTTTTATTCGTTTGATAGGGTGGCAAGCAGCCAGGATGTGTCTTTCATGCAGCTTAGTGGTGGCTATTACCATTTTTCTTCCAAGAAAGGCCTCCAAAAAATCTAGCTGAGCATAAAGATGGGCTTGACTGGTTCGTAAGGCATCCACCCTTCCCAGAGGGGGGTTGTGAGCCAACGGCCGTTGGAATTGGAAAAACATTATCATGTGCATTTCATTCGTTTCATTGGGTGGCAATAAGGCAGGATGTGTCTTTCATGCAGCTTAGTGGTGGCTATTTACCATTTTTCTTCCAAGAAAGGCCTCCAAAAATATAGCTGAGCATAAAGATGTGGTTGAATGGTTCGTAAGGCATCCACCCTTCCCACAGGGGGGTTGTGAGCCAACGGCCGTTGGAATTGGAAAAACATTATCATGTGCATTTGATTCTTTTCATTTGGTGGCAGTAAGGCAGGATGCGTCTTTCATGCAGCTTAGTGAAGGTTATTACCATGTGCCTTCCAAGAAAGGCCTCCAAAAATCTAGCTGAGCATAAAGATGTGGTTGACTGGTTCGTAAGGCATCCACCCTTCCCACACGGGGGTTGTGAGCCAACGGCCGTTAGACTTGAAAAAAATTATCATGTGCATTTCATTCGTTTCATTTGGTGGCAATAAGGCAGGATGTGTCTTTCATGCAGCTTAGTGGTGGCTATTTACCATTTTTCTTCCAAGAAAGGCCTCTGAAAAATCTAGCTGAGCATAAAGATGGGCTTGACTGGTTCGTAAGGCATCCACCCTTCCCAGAGGGGGGTTGTGAGCCAACGGCCGTTGGACTTGAAAAACATTATCATGTGCATTTCATTCCTTTGAGTGGGTTGGCAATCAGCCAGGATGTATCTTTCATTCAGCTTAGTGGTGGCTATTACCATTTTTCTTCCAAGAAAGGCCTCAAAAAATCTAGCTGAGCATAAAGATGGGCTTGACTGGTTCGTAAGGCATCCACCCTTCCCAGTGGGGGGTTGTGAGCCAACGGCCGTTGGACTTGAAAAACATTATCATGTGCATTTCATTCCTTTGAGTGGGTTGGCAATCAGCCAGGATGTATCTTTCATTCAGCTTAGTGGTGGCTATTACCATTTTTCTTCCAAGAAAGGCCTCCAAAAATCTAGCTGAGCATAAAGATGTGGTTGAATGGTTCGTAAGGCATCCACCCTTCCCAGAGGGGGGTTGTGAGCCAACGGCCGTTGGACTTGAAAAACATTATCATGTGCATTTCATTCCTTTGAGTGGGTTGGCAATCAGCCAGGATGTATCTTTCATTCAGCTTTGTGGTGGCTATTACCATTTTTCTTCCAAGAAAGGCCTCCAAAAATCTAGCTGAGCATAAAGATGTGGTTGAATGGTTCGTAAGGCATCCACCCTTCCCACAGGGGGGTTGTGAGCAAACGGCCGTTGGAATTGGAAATACAATAAAATGTGCATTTCATTCGTTTCATTTGGTGGCAATAATGCAGGATGTGTCTTTCATGCAGCTTAGTGATTGTTATTACCATGTGCCTTCAAAGAAAGGCCTCCAAAAATCTAGCTGAGCATAAAGATGTGGTTGAATGGTTCGTAAGGCATCCACCCTTCCCACACGGGGGTTGTGAGCCAACGGCCGTTGGACTTGAAAAACATTACCATGTGCATTTCATTCGTTTAATTGGGTGGCAATAAGGCAGGATGTGTCTTTTATGCAGCTTAGTGGTGGCTATTTACCATTTTTCTCCTAGAAAGGCCTCCAAAAAATCTAGCTGAGCATAAAGATGGGGCTTGACTGGTTCGTAAGGCATCCACCCTTCCCACAGGGGGGTTGTGAGCCAACGGCCGTTGGAATTGGAAAAACATTATCATGTGCATTTCATTCTTTTCATTTGGTGGCAGTAAGGCAGGATGTGTCTTTCATGCAGCTTAGTGATGGTTATTACCATGTGCCTTCCAAGAAAGGCCTCCAAAAATCTAGCTGAGCATAAAGATGTGGTTGGATGGTTCGTAAGGCATCCACCCTTCCCACAGGGGGGTTGTGAGCCAACGGCCGTTAGACTTGAAAAACATTACCATGTGCATTTCATTCGTTTCATTTGGTGGCAGTAAGGCAGGATGTGTCTTTTATGCAGCTTAGTGATGGTTATTACCATGTGCCTTCCAAGAAAGGCCTCCAAAAATCTAGCTGAGCATAAAGATGTGGTTGAATGGTTCGTAAGGCATCCACCCTTCCCACAGGGGGGTTGTGAGCCAACGGCCGTTAGTTAACGTAAAGGATTTACGTTAGATGGATAGAGATTGTTACGCTCTTTCCAGCGGCACCTTGAACGCCTCATTTGGTTAAGGAACGTAAAAGTTATGACGTTTCCTAGGCTGTGCCGACAGTACCCGGCGCGCCACTGTGGGCGCGTACGGACACAGGATGTACAAGTGTCACTTTGATAGTCCGCAGGACGTTGACAGGACTTGTACAGGACTTGATGGTCAATTGATAGGTAGGCGTGCTGTAGCGCGCCAGGACCTATGAGACAATTGATGCTGACTAGTGTACGGATAGGTCCACAGGACTAGCCGTATGGACAATTGATAGATCTGCGCGCCAAAGGCGTGCCAGAGTCTGTGTAATCAATTGATTGACAGTTCAGCTGTGACAGTGCAGCTGAATACTTGGACGCGTCCCTAGCAAGCTATATGAGTGACTTGGTCACACCGGGACGCTAGTTCTTGCGTGCACGTTCTCTTGGCACTGCGACCCTGTCGTCTGTGCTGCGTGCAGTCTTGGAAGTGACGTGACTTACGTCTGTGTTTCCTGATTATTAATAAAGGCAACTTCCTGCAAGAACCATGGCGGAATTCGTGGCATTCTTACCCTTACAACTCGTATTACACGCTCTGTCAAAAAGATGCCAAATTCGGAAGAATTTCGGATTCCGGACGATGAGGAAATAGCCGCTCCGCCGGCTGGCTCTTCGTCAAGACCGACGGTGCCGTCGTGGCAGCAATTGCTCGACGAAGTAACGGTCTCGCTCGACGAGCTTCATCGTCAGCAGCGTGCAGCTCACGCATTGCTCGGGGATAACCCCGAGGACCCCGATTTGCCAGCACTGGTGCCGGCTGTTCGCGCACTCTTGGACCAGATCCGCAATATTTTATCGACATTTACGGTCCAGGTGCGGGGAGGTCTGCGGTCGGTGACCGAAGTCACGACTGCCATTGAGGAGTTGGACAACATCATATCTTCACTCACCGGTTACCAGAGAAACCTGCAAAACTGGGCATCGCTTCGCACGGGGGGCGCGCCGGCGGTGTCAACAAATTTGTTTCAGGATCTCGCGCTGCTATCGCTGCTGACTCGCGGCGTACGCAGTCGTGAGCGCCAGGTTTTAATTAATCTGGTGGCATTTCTCGCCTCTGTGCGAGAGTGGATTCCCGCGGGGTGGGAATTATTGACGATCTTTACACATCCTCTGCGCCTCGTCGCGCGTCGGCGCGTCGGCACTTACGCGGCGGGGAGCACGCCGGTTTTAATTCATACCGGTGCAGGTCCGGAGCTGGATATGGAGGATCGTGAGTTCGTATACACGTACTGCGACTTCAGGGGCCTTGACTACTAGTCGGCCTAATTTTCTTCTGCAGTACTTGTCGACATTTTTTTTGTCGAATTTCGGCGGCAATTCGCGGGGCGGCAGCGACACCGGCGCAGGCGGCAGTGGCGACACAAAAATTTTGTACATATTTTCTGCTGCTTTGTTAAGGTGTTCTTTGAATAGCTGGTAGTGCAGGATGGCTGAGGGACGCCGTAGCAAGGGTCCAGCCAGTGGGAATAATAATGGGGGTGCTGGTAGTGGAACCGCTCACGTAGATGACGTGGGGCTTACCGGAGAGATTACCAACCTTCCTCACAATAATAATAATGCACAAGCTATTCATGGCTTTGATCTTACCACACAGGGTCTTTTAATTGTCAATCAGTTGCAGCCTGTAACCTCAGACTCCAAGCCTAAGCAGGCTGAAGAGTTTGTGGAGGGATTGGAAGGGTTCCCTAGCTTGTACGGTGGTACAAATTACTATCAAATCTGGATAGGCAGTAGCACTTTTGGCAAGTGTACTGACCAGATTAAGGACCTAACCAGGGAGTGCAAAAAGGCCAATAAGGCCTGGGCACTGTACGTGGCTGAGCTGAAGGAGCTGCTGGAGGACCAACGAAAGAAGGTCGGCATCCATTGGCAGGACAAGTATCAAGGGTGGGAGGTCAAGGGGGACCTGATCCAGAACTTTCTCAACTATTGTAAGATGGTTGAGGAGGGCAGGGCTCACGGCTTTAATGTCGCTGATAACATAGCCCTAACCAACTGGCTCAAGGTTTCTGGGCTGGATAAGGCGACACGTGGCTCCTTAAAAGTCATGTGTGCCCCACACTCTACCCTGAAGGCCTACAAGGTCATCATTAAACAAGCTCTCGAGGCAGAGGAGCTGTTTGAGGGTGGAGTGCCAGCAGTGAAGGCTACCCAGGCAGGCGGGCGTACCCAGGGTGGCTCCAAGACGTCTGAGGCTGACCGAAGCCAAGGAGGGCGTAGGGGCAACCATCACAAGCGCAAGGGAGATCATTCACCTGATTCTGACAGGAGGTCACACTCCAAGTCGGTGTTCAGGCGGGTGGGTGGTCAGCCCAAGCAGGGCAACGCGTCTGACAATGGGGGCAGTGGCCAGGGCAAGTCCAAGATACAATGCTACCTGTGCAAGGGGTGGGGGCACATCAAGAAGGAGTGTCCCAGCTTCAAGAAGTCCCAGGGCCAGGGCAGCAACAAGAATAACAACAACAACAAGAAGAACAACAACAAGTCCCAGGCAGGCCAGCCTTCAAAGGGCAGTCAGCAAGAAGACAACAAGGAGCAGTGACTGTCTGAGGCAACCCCTACACACCTTAATTCACCCAAGGGGGAGGCCAGGTGCTCCAATGCAGATTTTATATCTGGGCAACAAGAGGGTGATCTCCAGGTTCAGTGTGGCCCCAGGTCACCTGGAGAGGTACAGGTTCCTATGAAGACGTCCTTGACAGCTGATGCAGCTGTAAGAATGTCTGACCCTATGCATCCTCGTGCTGGGCACGAGGGTGGACCTCTCATTTTGAGAGAAACCAATGTACAACCACAGAGGGGTGTGAAGGCCTCTGGTGGTATGCATGTGGTCCCTGCTGGCGGTCCAGGTGTTGGGCATGAGCAGGGTGACTCAGGCTCTGAGTCAGAACAGGATGGAAGTCAGCATGGTGATGCTGGACAACCTGACAGCACAGTCCTGACTGTGCCAGGGACTGCTTCCTCTGTGTACCAGGAGTTGGGTGCCCGAATCCACAACATGTTTGGGCATGCCACTTCTCTGTCAAACAACTTTGCCTTCCGTATGGGCAGGGCACCCCTTCTTAAGGCGTGTCAGCAAGCTGCCTCACGGTGTAAGTGCCAGTTGTCCTCCAACAAGCCCAGGAAATCACATGCCAAAGCTCTACCTCAGAGCATTGGTGATCTGCAGTGTGATATCCAACACATCAGGGGCATGCAACTGTTGGTGTGCGTGGACAGGTACACGAAATACAAGGTGCTGGAGCATTTACCTTCTATGAAGAACAGGTACTTGCTGGCTGCCCTGCAGAATGTAAGAGCCAAGTTTCCTACCACAAGGATCCAGGTGGACATGCAGTTTCAGCATCTCAAGGGTGATCCTACCCTTCCTGAGTTGCTGGTTACACCTAGGGAGGCTCATGGGCAGCAGGGTGCTATCGAGAGGGCAATCCAGGAGGTCAAGAAATTGATCATCTCTGAAGACTGGGTACCCTTGTCTGCACCTGCACTTGTCAGGAGTGCATGGCTGAGGAACGTGGAGCAGCAGCTGAACAGCAGGGTTAACTTCTACTATGATGGAGTTGCTGTCAGCCCAATGGGTCTATATCATGGCCTGTGCCCACCACATGTGCTGGAGGGCTGGAAACATGCTGCACATGTCACCTTTGCCAAGCTGAGGGAGAAGGACCGGGGTTGGAAGATGCTGGAGCCACAAGTGGGTCAGAAGGTCCTAGCTTGGAAGGAACCTAGCCTTTATGGCAAACGTGGTAGCTGGAGTCCTGGGGTGGTTACCCAGGTTGATGAAGCTAGCCACGCATGCTTGGTCAGCATGGAGGACGAACCAAAGCATGTACACCGGCTGAGTTGGTCATATGTCAAGCCTAACCTGATGAATGAGGGCAGTCAGGCACAAGGCTCACAGGATCTGCAGGATTTTCAGGTCCCAGGTGACATCACTGACGCAACGACCACATCTGTTGCAGGGGAATCTGTCAGCCCTGGCCAGGTTGCAGAGGTACTTGTTGAACAGGCTGCAAGGTCAACAGCTGGGGAGTCAACTGTCAAGCCCAAGGCACTAACCAAGCCCAGGGGGACAAGTTTGGCTGGATTGATTGGGGCTCTACAAAGGGCCAAGAAGCAGCCCAAGGTAGCCAAGCTCAGGTGGCATGGCAATCTGGGGCTGGACACTGCCTTAGAGGTAGACACTAATTCTCAGGTTTCCATCATTGGGACCAGGGCTGCAGCAGGGTACAGCATGTCTGAACCCAGCTATCAGTTTGTGTCTGACTTCAGTGGCGGGGTACACGTGAAGGTACTGGGTGAGGTATTCATTCCTATCCTTGGACAGGACACTGCTTTTTGTGTCTTGGAGGGCTATCAAGGACCTGCTCTTCTGGGGCAGAATTTCCTATGCCAGGATGGAGTAGTGATCACGTCCTCTCTCCTGACTAAGGAAGGGGCTGGTCAGGTCCCACTGATTAATTTCAGGACCACTCACCTATCACGTGCAGTAACCAGGTCGGTTAAGCGTGTGCAAGTGTGCCAGGGGCAGGAGCCCTTGGTTGATGACCTCATACTGCCAGCTGCTAGTCATCCAAGCAGTTTGGGCATTGGTCCTCACTCACTTGCTGGACACAGCCCTATCAACTACCAAGGCCTGGTGAAGCTCATGTCCTCTCCCATTATGTGTCCCCAGGTCACACTGGGTCTGATTAAATCTGGGGAGGACTGGATCTCCAAGAAATGCGTGGAACCTGTCAATGACCTGCCTCCTGCACGACGTCTACTCAAGCTCAAGTTTGTCATCAAGATGAAGGAGGTGGACGGGGTCAAGGTACCACATGTCAGGCCAGTGCTGAATGAGTTCAAGGGTACTGGTGAGTGCACTGCTGAGGAGTTGTATACCCCTGGCATGCTGCATGATACTTGGAGGCTGCTGCTGTGTGTCTTTCTAGGCCTTCTCAACAAGGGCTTGGACTATGGATCAGTGGTGGTAGACTTCAAGAGGGCATTTCTAGAGGGGGATGCAGATGTAGCACAGGAAAAGTGGGAGGGCAAGACGCCTTTCTATGTTAGGGTGCCTGCTGTATGGAAAAGGGACATCCACACGGAGTTCCTTAAAATCCTCAAGGGCCTGGAGGGCCTGAGGTCAAGTCCAATAATCTGGAGGGAGACACTCAACCGTTTCCTGAAGGAGCATTGCAACTTGAAGGTTTCTCCTGTAGACCCCTGTCTGTTTCTGGGGCAATGGGAAGGCCTGCCAGTGTATGCTTCGCTGCACGGGGATGACCTACATCTGATAGCTCCCACGTCGTGGCTTAAGGAGCTGATCTCCATCATTAAGTCCAAGTTTCCTCTGGGTAGGGAGCAATGGCAGGTGGAGAATGAGCCTCTGCTGTTTGTGGGCATGGAGGCCACACTGGTGAAGAAGGGAGGGGAGTGGCGTATGCTGCTGGTGGGGGCAATGACTATCAAGAGACCCTCATTAGCAAGCTTCCTCCAACCATCACACAGGCACTGTGTCCCATGGTGAGGGGCATGGTTGCTGTTAAGCCTCCCACGGTCCTTAATTTAGGACAAAGTCCTAAATTAAGGACCAATTTACTATAACCGAGGTACCGGGGGGGGGTCACTATATGGACCGTACCCCATGTGGACCGTACCCGGCATGATGTACCCGACCCGTGGTACCGGCACATGGTACCCGGATTCCGTACCCGGGTACCGGGTATAATGGCGGGAAAGTAGGTACCTCGACCAAAAATATAACCGATTTTGGAGCGAAAAAGTGGGTGCGGGAATGATCTGAGGTGGATATGGCGACGTGACAATCGTGGCCGGCGTTTTCACGTGCGTTTATCATTTCGGGCGCCCAGTAGCAAAAACGAAAGGTAGTTATTTATGCTTAAAGGCTGTGAAATTTTCTGCGCAAGTTTTTATGTGTAGCGCTGTAGCACAGCGGCACAACACAAATGGGTCGCAGATCGCCTGCTCGCGGAGGGTCGATTTTGGCACAAACATGTTAGTGTATTAGCAATGGTGGTGCGAATCGAGCCAGGAAATTTTTGTGGACGATTTTGATTATAGTCTGGAGTTTATAAACGGAGTATTTGACATGGGAGCGCCTGGGCCGTGATATTCTTGCCCGATTTCCATTGTCGACCATGTTTTAGGGACGTTCAGGCTGGGCAGCGAGCGCACCTTGTAGGTCTTCACTTTCGGTATTTCTTGGACCTAGAACGCAGCACAAGCGTGGTTTATATCATTTTTGAACCGGTTGGCCAGCTTTGGTGCGCTCAGCTCTCGGAAAGCTGACCTCGCTGCGGATTTCAGCGACTTTTTTGCAACCATCTGAATGAGGCGACGTAAGTAGCAGGTACGTGCCGGGGTGCCCTAGATCATGAGTGTAACTGGCAACGCTGTCGTGGTGTTTTGAGTCAGTAAGCTATGCCTAAAAAGAGGGGACGCTCTCTGTGCACATAACTGTCACACATAGTTGGTTTACGTCATACAATTTTTTACGTCTCTATCTTCGTCGTCCGCTGCAGCTAAAACACACATGCGTAAGAGCAGTTTTACTCATGTGTTAGTTATAAACCATGGTCCTATGGCCTGCAGTCGTTCAGGGTGTTCTCAGACAGTATATACAATATGGTTTACGTGTTACATGCACCCTGAATTCGCTCACAAAGCGTTGCATGTTAGCACAACGTTGCTCTGTAACTTGATTTGGCTGCATTCATGTGTTAGTTGCAATGCAAATGCAATGTTTTTTCATCGCTGGGTGGTGGCCAGCATGTCCGTGATGTCAAAGAAGGTTTGGCATATGCTTAGAGAAAGTTTACCGCAAGGGGTGGGCCATGTTCAAGCCGGGCAACCTCAGCAACCATGCAACCGTATATTGCATTACCTGCACCATCTGTGACACCGTTAAGCACGCGTATATATAGAGGCAGCCACAGCAGGGTATGGCCTTGTTATACGCTGCCCCGCCATCCCAAGGCCTCGTAGGGTCCCCTAGCGCTTGTAAGATGCTCAAGGGACCGTGTGGATAGCATGGTCATGCGTTGACACTAATTGGTCCTATTGGTCCTAAATTCTCATTTTGACCAAATTCGCGGTTTGAGGCCTGCCATGGGCCAGGGTCCATTCAGGCACTAAATGTAATTATTTGAACCCAGGTTTTTGTCCAAAATTCAAAAAGTGTGTTATCTGTCAGTGGTAAAAATGCCAGGGTCAAAATTTGATCTTTGCACATATATTTTTTAATTCAAACTGGTCCTAAAATAAGGACTTTTCTTGGGAACATGGACATTGCTTGGGTGGCAGGCATTTCCAGGCCAGACCTCATGGTCATAGCCAGGTTGCCTGATGACATGCTGGTGGAGCTAGGGTCTGCCAAGGTGGCTGATCAGGTCAGGGCTTCATCTGGCATTCTGTTGTCTGCAGTGGATTTATCACAACCCATTTGCATGGAGCTGTATGTGGATAGCTCAATGGACAGCAGGCAGGTCTCCAAGGTCAGGGGCAGGGCTGCAGGGCTCTTTGTGCTCAGACAGGAAGGCCTGGGGAGTTTGGTGAGCTGGTTTAGTCGCCTGCACAAACGGGTGGCTGTCAGCAGTGATGTGGCAGAATGCAGGGCTATTTGTGAAGGCATTCACACAAGCCTTTATCTGAAGGAGTTGCTTCATCAGATGACTTCTAACACTCCTTGGCCACTTCAGGTTACCACTCTTCTAAAAACAGACTCCATGGGGATGGTGCAGTTTGTGCACAGGCAGATGGCCAGAAGTAGGGACTTGGATTATCTCCTTCTTAAGGAGTTGTCCTCCTTGGCCAATATTGAGCATATCCCTGGGGTTGACAATCCTGCTGATGCTTTGACCAAGCTAGTGCAGAAGGCAGCAGTGCAATACAAGGTTCTTCAGTCTCTGATGGACCCATCTCAGCAAGCTGTCTAAGCTGGTGCATGGTTATAGGGCATTGGAGAGCAGATTGTGTGGTAGTGTCAGCATTGTGACTGGCATAATACCTGTATTTTAGTCTGTACTAAGGCTCATGGACCAGGGTACACTCACTCTGATTTTAATCAGGATACAGCCAGGTTTTGGCTGGGGTTCATGCTGTTGACTACACAAGGTTGACAGGTCCATTACAGACCATGTATTCTATTCTAAAAGAAATGTATATTTGTACATACTTCTCACAATGGTCTGGGAACCTTTATTCTGGGGTTTATAGGGCGGGGTTCGATTCCCTGGTATTATGTTTCTACAAGCTGGCCTGTTCAGGTGTTTGCCTGTCCAGACTTCCCTAGTTCCCCAGGGCAGGATTTAATTGTTGCCTATGTGTTTTCATTTTGTCATTTGTTTGCTGTGGCAGTTTACCATCTGGCAAGTAGACGGGCGCCGTAAGACGGGCGCCAATAGACCCCTGTTGAGAGAATGACAGGCAAACTATTGTAATACGCCTTACTTTGTCAAGTGGTATTTTAATTGTCATGGATTTATTGTACTTATATTGAATATGTACTGGGTTTTATGGGATTAGTATCTGGGATTAATGTAACTCACCGCCAGAAGGTCATTGTACTGGAGGCTCTACCGAGGTGATGGGATTAATTCCTGGAGAAGACCTCATAGAATTAACCTGTATGTATTTAATTTTGTGTGCTTCTAATATCTGGTGGTACTCTGTAATGCCACTTCCATAGGTTTTCTCCATTTCTCATGAAATGGTTTTCCCTGTGGCAGATCTGTTTCTTTTCCAGTTCCTTAAAAGAAAGGGCTGGGGGAATGGCATTGGCCATTAAAGACATCTGTTCAAGCTTCAAGCTGGAGTGAAGGACATTTCAAGCTACTTCAAGGGTCCCTGGCAGGGGATGTAATCCCTAAAGAAAAGAAGGGATTGGAGTTAACGTAAAGGATTTACGTTAGATGGATAGAGATTGTTACGCTCTTTCCAGCGGCACCTTGAACGCCTCATTTGGTTAAGGAACGTAAAAGTTATGACGTTTCCTAGGCTGTGCCGACAGTACCCGGCGCGCCACTGTGGGCGCGTACGGACACAGGATGTACAAGTGTCACTTTGATAGTCCGCAGGACGTTGACAGGACTTGTACAGGACTTGATGGTCAATTGATAGGTAGGCGTGCTGTAGCGCGCCAGGACCTATGAGACAATTGATGCTGACTAGTGTACGGATAGGTCCACAGGACTAGCCGTATGGACAATTGATAGATCTGCGCGCCAAAGGCGTGCCAGAGTCTGTGTAATCAATTGATTGACAGTTCAGCTGTGACAGTGCAGCTGAATACTTGGACGCGTCCCTAGCAAGCTATATGAGTGACTTGGTCACACCGGGACGCTAGTTCTTGCGTGCACGTTCTCTTGGCACTGCGACCCTGTCGTCTGTGCTGCGTGCAGTCTTGGAAGTGACGTGACTTACGTCTGTGTTTCCTGATTATTAATAAAGGCAACTTCCTGCAAGAACCATGGCGGAATTCGTGGCATTCTTACCCTTACAACTCCGTTAGACTTGAAAAACATTACTTACGTATTACGCACGTGCCAATTGGCGCAGGGGAGGGATGGCGGAGACGGGCGAGCTGGAATCTTCGACCCGCGCTGCGATTGCCTGCGTGGCAGCAAACGTACTTAACCGGGCTCGCGAGATCCACGGATGGGTACGGCAGCACGAGAAGCGCATGGGTCGCCAGTTTGCGGTTTTGGTCGTGTATGACTCGTTCGCCTCAGTAGGACGACAGATTAATCTCCAGTTGCTGGACATGTACTTCGCCTTGGCTGGCGGATTCTACAAGCCCACGCCGGCGGATCGGGTTCCACTCAATCGAGACGTCGAGTTTCGACTTTTGGTGTCGTATGTCGGAAAGGTTGGGTGGGACCAGTGGGAGAAAGACCAGTGGGGGAAATTTCCAGACGCGAGTGAGGCGCAGCCGAGATTGACCGTATCGGCGAGAGTAGAGGGGGGGGGTTTGAAGGTTTCCATTTTACATTCGGGAATTCCGAGTCCGTGAAATTGACGTTTTCACGGATGATCGTTCTCCCGGGGGTGGGAGGGCCGATGCTGGGCTCGCTTCCAAAGTGTTGCTCGAATCAGGCGTGCTCTGTGATGGAGGGTGTCCACCGCAAGTGCGGGGGTTGTCGAGACGTCCGGTATTGTGCTGCCGAATGCCAGCGTGCGGACTGGGAGGAACACAAGAAGTGGTGTAACAAGTATCGTGAGGCGAGAAAGTCTCTCAGCACTATGCACGGCGACGTTACAGACAGCTGGTCTGGTGTCAATTTGGCCGGACTTGTAATTCGGATGGGGGGTGAAGTGCATTTCAAGTTCAAAGGTGAAATGTTCAAGGTTTTTTGAGGGGACTAAATCGTACCCCAGGGCGATTTGTGAGGCGATGTCCGCGCTGGGGGAACAGTACCCCTGTTCGACTGCGTGAGGGGAATGGATTCTGCGACTGAAGAAATTTTGGGTGTGATTTTCTTGCGCCAACGGCCGTTGGAACTTGCAAATTAGGGTTTGATTTTCTTTGCAACCGGAAGTAGGGTGTGGTTTGCCACGTGGCACCATGGATGTAATTAATAAATGCATAATAAAACATTTTTCGTGCGCCAACGGCCGTTGGAGACTGAAAACTAGTGTGTGATTTGTGCGCGTAATAAATCTTAAAATTCTTGTTGTTTTTTCAAGCCAACGGCCGTTGACGGTGAGAAATGTATATCAAACGGTGTCGGTGGGTTGCAGATGACGTTCTACAGGACGGAGGGGGGCGAGTGGATCAACTTGGAAGACAGGCTTCTGGGAGTGGTTAAGAGCGCGCTCAGGCTTCTGCCGGACATTAAGCTGGATTTTAAGCCCAAGGAGGGTGAAAGGTCTCTTTTGAAACCGGATGTCGCGAAGGCCGCGGCTCTTGTTTTCAATATCGAGGGTCGGGGACTCCCAAACCCGACCGTAGAGCCATTTGAGGAGGTGCTTGTGAGGTGTGGTGCTATAAGGCCCTATGATCCATCAATACCCAGCCCAATTTGTTTTCAGTCGATCGATGCTGATGGTAATGAAAGTTGGATACAGATGACGCGGCCATATGATAGGGGAGAAGGGTTTAAGGGTTTAGGGGAGGTGGGACGGTTCGAATGGGTCATCTTGAAGGACGGCAAGTACTTCAAGCATCACACTGACCTGATCATCGACCGGCTGTTCGTGTCTGCTGGAGATTGCATGTTCTGGTTGAGGGAATACGTGCATGAGTGGGGACCCGACGGTGTTGACGAGTTTGAGAAAGCGGTTCGTGAGGTGATGTCCGCGCTGGGGCAGGAGTACAAGTTCGAGTGCGTGACTGACGCGAATCGATTATGCGACTGAAGTGTTGGGTGTGATTTTCTTTGCGCCAACGGCCGTTGGAACCTGCAAATTAGGGTTTGATTTTCTTTGCGCCAACGGCCGTTGGCAGCTGGAAAGTTGGGTGTGATTCGCCACGTGGCACTATGGATGTAATCAATAAATGCATAATAAAAATTTTTTTCGTGCATTTTTCGTGCGCCAACGGCCGTTGGAGGCTGGAAAATGGTGTGATTTTCGTGCGAGTAATAAATCATTCTTGTTGTTTCAAGCCAACGGCCGTTGACGGTGAGAAATGTGTATCAAACGGTGTTGGTGGTCGCAGATGGCGGTCAAATGCACGGTTGCGTGGTGCCAGGAAGCGAGAGCAGGAGGGGATGACTTGTGCGTGCGTCATGTCAGCGTGCGAACGGGAATGGCAGGGAGGGTGAAGGATTTGTTTGCAAAAAAGGGGGGGTGTATCGCCCGGGATTGCCAGCTTCCATTCGGGACGGATTGCATGCCTTTTTGTGATGGACACGCCAAGTTGTCAGGGGAGATGCAAGAGGTGATCAAAGGAGGCTTGTTGTTTGTGCATGGCGAGTCCAGTGCTGGTGAAGGACCTCTTGTCCTGAGTTTTGAGGTGGACAGTGCTGGAAGTCTGGAAAGAATGGCGGTCAGGTCGCGGGAATGGATGTTGAATCACCCTGACTTTGACTCGTATGCCTACTGCCAAGGTTTCGGGGACGCCGTTTTTACATGGATGCTGTGCTCGGAGGATGACGTGCATGCGATTGTTTCGCATGACGACTTGGATATCGCAGGCGCCATGGGCGCAGACCTGTTGTTGTATTTCATGATTGGATGGGGTTGCGGATTTTTGGAAGGTGATTGGTGGGTCCCGCACCTCGCAAGGCTTACTTTTGCGGTCGGCGAATTGCCTGTACCTGTTGAAGTCTCAAAAACTCGTGTGGAGATGGCTGCCGTTCTGGCATCGGGGGTTAAGCGCCAAGCCCGATTTGCCATGACCGTTGTTGCTGATGCTGAGGGGGAGGAAATTGAAAAGGTCGTGGAAAGGGTCGTCCTGGCCTCTGCTTTGGTGGAGAGAGCAA
Source organism: Mesostigma viride (assembly GCA_009746045.1). NCBI lineage: Eukaryota > Viridiplantae > Streptophyta > Mesostigmatophyceae > Mesostigmatales > Mesostigmataceae > Mesostigma > Mesostigma viride. The sequence goes on along the minus strand of RPFO01000569.1, from coordinate 25,445 downwards.
GGAATGCATGCGACTAGGTGTTTTTGGTCGCCAACGGCCGTTGGACTTGCAAAATGTCCTGTGAGCTGAGTCCGTTTCTTAACTTGCCATGGACGTCGGTTGTGCAGGGGCAGGGTGTAGGATGGAGTGCGGAAAAGAAGGAAAGGAAGGGGGGGAGACTACAAAGGAAAACCTGATAGAGATTGTGGAGGCCGAACTGGAAGACCTGCCCGATCTGGTTCTCGAAGAGGACGGGCAATTGCACGCTGAACGTCTTGATGGCGTGGGCATGATGATGTCGGAGGTTGATGGGTATGGTGGAATTGCTAAAGGTGTATTGCGTAAATTGAGGCGTGAGGAGGATGTGGGGACTCCGGCTCATGTTTTGGTCAGTTTTATGAACGACAATTGGGGTCGAATGCAACCCACTAAAGATGGGGAGGATGTTGACTAGAATGTGATTTTAGGATGAATGTAAATTTATTTAATAAAGAAGAATCATTTGGAAAAAATCGCCTGATGGTGTCAAGTTTTGTGCGTCTAAGGCCAACGGCCGTTGGGATGTGTGGAATTTAACAGGGCCAACGGCCGTTGACCCTGCTGAATGCGTGCGTTTGCGGGTGGTGTAAAAAATATCGATGTGCACAGATGGACCCATTCGATGCGAACATCCGGATTGTCAATGGGAAGGAATGCCGACGGACAGCGAGTGGTTCTGTCCCAAGCATTCTGACGTATGGGGGGCGTTGTTTGCCGAAATCGAGAGCGGGCTGATGACGATTGACCGTCACATCGTGACGAAAAAGTGGAAGCCTTGGCCCAACAACATGGTTTTGGTCTTGTACTATGTTGACAAGAAGCCTCGATTCATGCTGCGTGATGCAGAGTGGGTGATAGAGGAGGTGGGACAGATGCGACCTGGAGAGGGGATAGGCGGAGAGGACAAGCCGCCAAGGCATGTGTGGGCTTACATGGGAGACCATCCCGACTGTCCAACGGCCAAAGTGTGGCATGATATGGGAAGGGACCTGGCCACGGAGTCCGCGTATGAGTGCGCGCGACTCGTGACAGCGCTCTTGAAGGGGGAGGTGAAAGACCTGATGCGCAAGGGGGGGTGGTAGAGCAGATTAGACAGCAGATTAGACGTGTGTGTGATTTTGATGAGGAGATTGATGAGAAGCCGGCAAAGAGGGGCAGGATGGACAGAATTGCTCAGTAAGAAAGAGAGGGAGAAAATATGATTTGATTAATCTGATGCGTGTAATTGAAACTAATTTATTTTGTCTCATAAAACTTCTTTGAACGGACCTTCTTTGAACCAACAATTATTGCACAAAAAGACTAGATTGAGAATTGTGTGAGAAAGACGCCAGAGGGGGTTCTGACGGTCCTTATTGCCCCTGTTATACAATGGCTGCTGTATGGGACTCATGGCAATTGCGCAGATGGCAACGAAATGCAAAATCTGTACGGAGCCCGTAAGGGTCGAGGGACTGTGCGCGGAACATTACAAGTTCCTGCAAGCGCACGACCTCGAGTACCAAAATGCCAAGGATCCATACGGGGGGTGTGGATTTCTTAGATGTGATAGACCACTGGAGGGATTGGATGTGTATTGCAAGACACATCTACCTTTTGCCGAGAAGTTGGAGGACGTGTGCGCTCGTGGGATCGCATACGTAGCAAGTTTGCAGATGTTGATGGGGAAGACCGGAATGACACGCTCGGTCCTCCACTTCACGGCAACGCACACTGGGGAACGGAAAGTTGAGCTGGTGCGCCTCGACAGGCAGGGACTCGAGATTTTTGCAGAGGGGGACAGCGCGTACGGGTTTGCTCATGGGCTTAACGTTACCATGGGGGATTCCTTGCAGGGTGTGGCGCGTGAATGCGCGTACACCTTGATGAAGAATAGGATTTGTGGAAGCACAAAGACTGCACAAGGATATTTTGGAGGCTCTTCTTGCCGCAGAGCCGGTGGGACTGCCGACGCTCCCGAGGCCTGAGGAGCGGGACCGTTTGATCAGGATGGTGGTGAAGGCGGATATAGATGCAGATGTGGAGGCCGCAAAGGCGAAGGCAGAGGAAGCGCGTCGTGCAAAGGAGGAATCGGATCAAGAACTGTTGGAGAAGATGCAGAGCTCCAACAAAATTTTGCATCGTTTGGGGATGGCGGACGTCGCTTATGCATGCGAGTCCGGGAAGGGGAAGAAACAAAAGAGGAAAAGATAATAATGGGAATGGTCGCCCACTGTTCTTGTCACAGAAATGCTTTTGTTAATGCTGGCGAACTTGGGACGGTCTTCCGTATTTCAACATTTCCTTGCCTTTAAAATTGATTGATGGGTAAATAATAATACTGAGCAAGCCTTCCATTTTATGTGTCTGTGGTCATACAATTTCGTTATTGTTTCAACCCTTGCAACGAGGTTTTTCTTGTCCCATGCATGTAAGTCTCAACCTTGGTGTCATGGAACTGCTTGTCTTTGCATATTACAACCCATTAATGCTCGGATTGCATCATCATGTTCCACCAAGGGAATAAATGAAGTAGCTATTGAAGCTTGCGTTGGAGAAATCCCCAAATAATCGACTTCTTCTGCTTTACTACTAAATTCTGGTTTATATCGCACATGAACATAATTATTTTCAACACTAGAGTAACAAGAAAGTAATAAATATTCTGGGGCGAATTTAAATTGATCTTGTTGATGTGGAGGTATAAAAATAGGTATTTCACTTTTAATTACTTGATTTTTTTGTAATGTATAAAAAGGACAAGAAAACATATTCATTTACTTTACTATGCGTAGCTAAAGATCCAATTAAACCGGTATTCGGCCCTTCTGGCGTTTGTATAGGACCATAATGACTAGGATGTATATCATGTAACGTGCGTGTTTGCAAGTTGGCCGTTGACACTCTACGACGGAGCCAATTTTCGGAAGAACCTGCCTCATTTATGAATGCATCGACTGTGTGCATAAATTGTGATCATTGAATTGAACAAAAAAATTCTCTTATTGCCCCAATCATGGCTATTCTCTTAATGCCCTATCATGGCTATTTGTTTGTGTATGTTTTGCCCATGTTATTACATTAATGGCATGATGTTGTGGATTGCTCTATCTATGATGGTTGTTCGTTTGTGTATGCTTTGCCCATGTTGTTACAGTAATGGCATGATGTTGTGGATTGCTAGCTCAATCTATGATGGTTGTTCGTTTGTGTATGCTTTGCCCATGTTGTTACAGTAATGGCATAATGTTGTGGATTGCTAGCTCAATCTATGATGGTTGTTCGTTTGTGTATGCTTTGCCCATGTTGTTACAGTAATGGCATGATTTTCTGGATTGTTAGCTCAATCTATGATGGTTGTTCGTTTGTGTATGCTTTGCCCATGTTGTTACAGTAATGGCATGATTTTGTGGATTGCTCAACCTATGAGGGTTTGGTTGTTTGTGTATGTTTTGCGCGCAGATCACAATGGATTGCACCATCTGCCGCAGCAAGCGAAGCCCCCTTACTGGTTCCAAGATCTTATCCTGGATGCCAAGCAGGCTGGCGAAGGGTATCCCAGTACGTACTTTGAAACTTGATGCCGCAAAACAACTACAACTTCGTTTTAACCCTTTAGCCGTTTTGAGTGATATTTACAGCGGACATTACATTTTTGTTGCTACGGGATGAGAATTGAGCTTTGTAATGCTAGCAGGTGTCACAAACCAAACTGTCCGCTATTTGTAGTGGGCATTTATTGTTAGAGCTTGCAGCTGGGTCCCTGCTCCTCCACATGCAACCTTGGTGTTCATGAGCCCTTTACTAGCTTCCTTTCTGTCAGGGGGTGCTATATTTGGCACCCATAGGACATTGCAATATGACCAATGACATGACCCCCAAGGTGGTGAATATATGTGTGTGCTTGTGTCCTATAATGGACCATAACTAACTATTAGGTTGGTTTGTGGACATTATCATGGAAAGTGACCATTGCCCGGTTTTTATAGCGGGCAGTTGGACACGGTTTTAAGGGTTGACCTATTAGCTTTGTCAGGTGTGTGTGCTGCACCGCACCGCTTGCTAACATATTCGGCGGATTTCTTCTTTGTCGTCTGCGTGTCACAGCGTGCTTGTACGCACAACCACCCGCGTTCCCCTCCGCCGGCGCCCCCGCCGCCGGGCTCTCCGCCGCCACCGGTGTTGCCCCCTCCCGCCGCCGGCCCTTCCGCGCCGTCGGAAGCTGCAGCGGCAGCACAGCAAATGCCCCCTCCCCCCGCACCATCGTCGGGGCAAGAGGCGCGCGGCGCTCATGCAGCAAAGGCGGCGAAGGAGCGGAGGAAATCGGCGGCTTCTGGGTCATCGGGTTCCGATGCCGCGACGGCAGCAACTGGAAAAGCAACCCACCAGACACTGCCAGCTGCCCGGGTAGGTGTTACGCACAAAGATGTGATTTTCTTGCGCCATCCTTGTCCTTGTCCTTGTCCTTGTCCTTGTCCTTGTCCTTGTCCTTGTCCTTGTGCTTGTCCTTGTCCTTGTCCTTGTCCTTGTCCTTGTCCTTGTCCTTGTCCTTGTCCTTGTCCTTGTCCTTGTCCTTGTCCTTGTCCTTGTGCCAGCACCTTGTCCTTGTGCCAGCACCTTGTCCTTGTGCCAGCACCTTGTCCTTGTCCTTGTCCTTGTCCTTGTGCTTGTCCTTGTCCTTGTCCTTGTCCTTGTCCTTGTCCTTGTCCTTGTCCTTGTCCTTGTCCTTGTCCTTGTCCTTGTGCCAGCACCAGTTAACGTAAAGGATTTACGTTAGATGGATAGAGATTGTTACGCTCTTTCCAACGGCACCTTGAACGCCTCATTTGGTTAAGGAACGTAAAAGTTATGACGTTTCCTAGGCTGTGCCGACAGTACCCGGCGCGCCACTGTGGGCGCGTACGGACACAGGATGTACAAGTGTCACTTTGATAGTCCGCAGGACGTTGACAGGACTTGTACAGGACTTGATGGTCAATTGATAGGTAGGCGCACTGTAGCGCGCCAGGACCTATGAGACAATTGATGCTGACTAGTGTACGGATAGGTCCACAGGACTAGCCGTATGGACAATTGATAGATCTGCGCGCCAAAGGCGTGCCAGAGTCTGTGTAATCAATTGATTGACAGTTCAGCTGTGACAGTGCAGCTGAATACTTGGACGCGTCCCTAGTAAGCTATATGAGTGACTTGGTCACACCGGGACGCTAGTTCTTGCGTGCACGTTCTCTTGGCACTGCGACCCTGTCGTCTGTGCTGCGTGCAGTCTTGGAAGTGACGTGACTTACGTCTGTGTTTCCTGATTGTTAATAAAGGCAACTTCCTGCAAGAACCATGGCGGAATTCGTGGCATTCTTACCCTCACAACTCGTATTACAACTCGTATTACACGCTCTGTCAAAAAGATGCCAAATTCGGAAGAATTTCGGATTCCGGACGATGAGGAAATAGCCGCTCCGCCGGCTGGTTCTTCGTCAAGACCAACTGTGCCGTCGTGGCAACAATTGCTCGACGAAGTTACAGTTTCGCTCGACGAGCTTCATCGTCAGCAGCGTGCAGCTCACGCATTGCTCGGGGATAACCCCGAGGACCCCGATTTGCCAGCACTGGTGCCGGCAATCCGCAACCTGTTGGACCAGATTCGAAACATTTTATCGACATTTACGGTCCAGGTGCGGGGAGGTTTGCGGTCGGTGACCGAAGTCACGACTGCCATTGAGGAGTTGGACAACGTCCTCTCTTCACTCACCGGTTACCAGAGAAACCTGCAAAACTGGGCATCGCTACGCACGGGGGGTGCGCCGGCGGTGTCAACAAATTTGTTTCAGGATCTCGCGCTGTTATCGCTGCTCACTCGCGGCGTACGCAGTCGCGAGCGCCAGGTTTTAATTAACCTGGTGGCATTTCTCGCCTCAGTGCGAGAGTGGATTCCCGCGGGGTGGGAATTATTGACGATCTTTACACATCCTCTGCGCCTCGTCGCGCGTCGGCGCGTCGCAACTTACGCGGCGGGGAGCACGCCGGTTTTAATTCATACCGGTGCAGGTCCGGAGCTGGATATGGAGGATCCTGAGTTCGTATACACGTACTGCGACTTCAGGGGCCTTGACTACTAGTCGGCCTAATTTTCTTCTGCAGTACTTGTCGACATTTTTTTTGTCGAATTTCGGCGGCAATTCGCGGGGGCGGCAGCGACACCGGCGCAGGCGGCAGAGGCGACACAAAAATTTTGTACATATTTTCTGCTGCTTCGTTAAGGTGTTCTTTGAATAGCTGGTAGTGCAGGATGGCTGAGGGACGCCGTAGCAAGGGTCCAGCCAGTGGGAATAATAATGGGGGTGCTGGTAGTGGAACCGCTCACGTAGATGACGTGGGGCTTACCGGAGAGATTACCAACCTTCCTCACAATAATAATAATGCACAAGCTATTCATGGCTTTGATCTTACCACACAGGGTCTTTTAATTGTCAATCAGTTGCAGCCTGTAACCTCAGACTCCAAGCCTAAGCAGGCTGAAGAGTTTGTGGAGGGATTGGAAGGGTTCCCTAGCTTGTACGGTGGTACAAATTACTATCAAATCTGGATAGGCAGTAGCACTTTTGGCAAGTGTACTGACCAGATTAAGGACCTAACCAGGGAGTGCAAAAAGGCCAATAAAGCCTGGGCACTGTACGTGGCTGAGCTGAAGGAGCTGCTGGAGGATCAGAGGAAGAAAGTGGGGATCCATTGGCAGGATAAATACCAAGGGTGGGAGGTCAAGGGGGACCTGATCCAGAACTTTCTCAACTATTGTAAGATGGTTGAGGAGGGCAGGGCTCACGGCTTTAATGTCGCTGATAACATAGCCCTAACCAACTGGCTCAAGGTTTCTGGGCTGGACAAGGCGACACGTGGCTCCTTAAAAGTCATGTGTGCCCCACACTCTACCCTGAAGGCCTACAAGGTCATAATCAAACAAGCACTCGAGGCAGAGGAGCTGTTTGAGGGTGGAGTGCCAGCAGTGAAGGCTACCCAGGCAGGCGGGCGTACCCAGGGTGGCTCCAAGACGTCTGAGGCTGACCGAAGCCAAGGAGGGCGTAGGGGCAACCATCACAAGCGCAAGGGAGATCATTCACCTGATTCTGACAGGAGGTCACACTCCAAGTCGGTGTTCAGGCGGGTGGGTGGTCAGCCCAAGCAGGGCAACGCGTCTGACAACGGGGGCAGTGGCCAGGGCAAGTCCAAGATACAATGCTACCTGTGCAAGGGGTGGGGGCACATCAAGAAGGAGTGTCCCAGCTTCAAGAAGTCCCAGGGCCAGGGCAGCAACAAGAATAACAACAACAACAAGAAGAACAACAACAAGTCCCAGGCAGGCCAGCCTTCAAAGGGCAGTCAGCAAGAAGACAACAAGGAGCAGTGACTGTCTGAGGCAACCCCTACACACCTTAATTCACCCAAGGGGGAGGCCAGGTGCTCCAATGCAGATTTTATATCTGGGCAACAAGAGGGTGATCTCCAGGTTCAGTGTGGCCCCAGGTCACCTGGAGAGGTACAGGTTCCTATGAAGACGTCCTTGACAGCTGATGCAGCTGTAAGTATGTCTGACCCTATGCATCCTCGTGCTGGGCACGAGGGTGGACCTCTCATTTTGAGAGAAACCAATGTACAACCACAGAGGGGTGTGAAGGCCTCTGGTGGTATGCATGTGGTCCCTGCTGGCGGTCCAGGTGTTGGGCATGAGCAGGGTGACTCAGGCTCTGAGTCAGAACAGGATGGAAGTCAGCATGGTGATGCTGGACAACCTGACAGCACAGTCCTGACTGTGCCAGGGACTGCTTCCTCTGTGTACCAGGAGTTGGGTGCCCGAATCCACAACATGTTTGGGCATGCCACTTCTCTGTCAAACAACTTTGCCTTCCGTATGGGCAGGGCACCCCTTCTTAAGGCGTGTCAGCAAGCTGCCTCACGGTGTAAGTGCCAGTTGTCCTCCAACAAGCCCAGGAAATCACATGCCAAAGCTCTACCTCAGAGCATTGGTGATCTGCAGTGTGATATCCAACACATCAGGGGCATGCAACTGTTGGTGTGCGTGGACAGGTACACGAAATACAAGGTGCTAGAGCATTTACCTTCTATGAAGAACAGGTACTTGCTGGCTGCCCTGCAGAATGTAAGAGCCAAGTTTCCTACCACAAGGATCCAGGTGGACATGCAGTTTCAGCATCTCAAGGGTGATCCTACCCTTCCTGAGTTGCTGGTTACACCTAGGGAGGCTCATGGGCAGCAGGGTGCTATCGAGAGGGCAATCCAGGAGGTCAAGAAATTGATCATCTCTGAAGACTGGGTACCCTTGTCTGCACCTGCACTTGTCAGGAGTGCATGGCTGAGGAACGTGGAGCAGCAGCTGAACAGCAGGGTTAACTTCTACTATGATGGAGTTGCTGTCAGCCCAATGGGTCTATATCATGGCCTGTGCCCACCACATGTGCTGGAGGGCTGGAAACATGCTGCACATGTCACCTTTGCCAAGCTGAGGGAGAAGGACCGGGGTTGGAAGATGCTGGAGCCACAAGTGGGTCAGAAGGTCCTAGCTTGGAAGGAACCTAGCCTTTATGGCAAACGTGGTAGCTGGAGTCCTGGGGTGGTTACCCAGGTTGATGAAGCTAGCCACGCATGCTTGGTCAGCATGGAGGACGAACCAAAGCATGTACACCGGCTGAGTTGGTCATATGTCAAGCCTAACCTGATGAATGAGGGCAGTCAGGCACAAGGCTCACAGGATCTGCAGGATTTTCAGGTCCCAGGTGACATCACTGACGCAACGACCACATCTGTTGCAGGGGAATCTGTCAGCCCTGGCCAGGTTGCAGAGGTACTTGTTGAACAGGCTGCAAGGTCAACAGCTGGGGAGTCAACTGTCAAGCCCAAGGCACTAACCAAGCCCAGGGGGACAAGTTTGGCTGGATTGATTGGGGCTCTACAAAGGGCCAAGAAGCAGCCCAAGGTAGCCAAGCTCAGGTGGCATGGCAATCTGGGGCTGGACACTGCCTTAGAGGTAGACACTAATTCTCAGGTCTCCATTATTGGGACCAGGGCTGCAGCAGGGTACAGCATGTCTGAACCCAGCTATCAGTTTGTGTCTGACTTCAGTGGCGGGGTACACGTGAAGGTACTGGGTGAGGTATTCATTCCTATCCTTGGACAGGACACTGCTTTTTGTGTCTTGGAGGGCTATCAAGGACCTGCTCTTCTGGGGCAGAATTTCCTATGCCAGGATGGGGTAGTGATCACGTCCTCTCTCCTGACTAAGGAAGGGGCTGGTCAGGTCCCACTGATTAATTTCAGGACCACTCACCTATCACGTGCAGTAACCAGGACGGTTAAGCGTGTGCAAGTGTGCCAGGGGCAGGAGCCCTTGGTTGATGACCTCATACTGCCAGCTGCTAGTCATCCAAGCAGTTTGGGCATTGGTCCTCACTCACTTGCTGGACACAGCCCTATCAACTACCAAGGCCTGGTGAAGCTCATGTCCTCTCCCATTATGTGTCCCCAGGTCACACTGGGTCTGATTAAATCTGGGGAGGACTGGATCTCCAAGAAATGCGTGGAACCTGTCAATGACCTGCCTCCTGCACGACGTCTACTCAAGCTCAAGTTTGTCATCAAGATGAAGGAGGTGGACGGGGTCAAGGTACCACATGTCAGGCCAGTGCTGAATGAGTTCAAGGGTACTGGTGAGTGCACTGCTGAGGAGTTGTATACCCCTGGCATGCTGCATGATACTTGGAGGCTGCTGCTGTGTGTCTTTCTAGGCCTTCTCAACAAGGGCTTGGACTATGGCTCAGTGGTGATAGACTTCAAGAGGGCATTTCTGGAGGGTGATGCAGATGTGGCACAGGAAAAGTGGGAGGGCAAGACGCCTTTCTATGTTAGGGTGCCTGCTGTATGGAAAAGGGACATCCACACGGAGTTCCTTAAAATCCTCAAGGGCCTGGAGGGCCTGAGGTCAAGTCCAATAATCTGGAGGGAGACTCTCAACCGTTTCCTGAAGGAGCATTGCAACTTGAAGGTCTCTCCTGTAGACCCCTGTCTGTTTCTGGGGCAATGGGAAGGCCTGCCAGTGTATGCTTCGCTGCACGGGGATGACCTACATCTGATAGCTCCCACGTCGTGGCTTAAGGAGCTGATCTCCATCATTAAGTCCAAGTTTCCTCTGGGTAGGGAGCAATGGCAGGTGGAGAATGAGCCTCTGCTGTTTGTGGGCATGGAGGCCACACTGGTGAAGAAGGGAGGGGAGTGGCGTATGCTGCTGGTGGGGGGCAATGACTATCAAGAGACCCTCATTAGCAAGCTTCCTCCAACCATCACACAGGCACTGTGTCCCATGGTGAGGGGCATGGTTGCTTGGGTGGCAGGCATTTCCAGGCCAGACCTTATGGTCATAGCCAGGTTGCCTGATGACATGCTGGTGGAGCTAGGGTCTGCCAAGGTGGCTGATCAGGTCAGGGCTTCATCTGGCATTCTGTTGTCTGCAGTGGATTTATCACAACCCATTTGCATGGAGCTGTATGTGGATAGCTCAATGGACAGCAGGCAGGTCTCCAAGGTCAGGGGCAGGGCTGCAGGGCTCTTTGTGCTCAGACAGGAAGGCCTGGGGAGTTTGGTGAGCTGGTTTAGTCGCCTGCACAAACGGGTGGCTGTCAGCAGTGATGTGGCAGAATGCAGGGCTATTTGTGAAGGCATTCACACAAGCCTTTATCTGAAGGAGTTGCTTCATCAGATGACTTCTAACACTCCTTGGCCACTTCAGGTTACCACTCTTCTAAAAACAGACTCCATGGGGATGGTGCAGTTTGTGCACAGGCAGATGGCCAGAAGTAGGGACTTGGATTATCTCCTTCTTAAGGAGTTGTCCTCCTTGGCCAATATTGAGCATATCCCTGGGGTTGACAATCCTGCTGATGCTTTGACCAAGCTAGTGCAGAAGGCAGCAGTGCAATACAAGGTTCTTCAGTCTCTGATGGACCCATCTCAGCAAGCTGTCTAAGCTGGTGCATGGTTATAGGGCATTGGAGAGCAGATTGTGTGGTAGTGTCAGCATTGTGACTGGCATAATACCTGTATTTTAGTCTGTACTAAGGCTCATGGACCATGGTACACTCACTCTGATTTTAATCAGGATACAGCCAGGTTTTGGCTGGGGTTCATGCTGTTGACTACACAAGGTTGACAGGTCCATTACAGACCATGTATTCTATTTTAAAAGAAATGTATATTTGTACATACTTCTCACAATGGTCTGGGAACCTTTATTCTGGGGTTTATAGGGCGGGGTTCGATTCCCTGGTATTATGTTTCTACAAGCTGGCCTGTTCAGGTGTTTGCCTGTTCAGACTTCCCTAGTTCCCCAGGGCAGGATTTAATTGTTGCCTATGTGTTTCATTTTGTCATTTGTTTGCTGTGGCAGTTTACCATCTGGCAAGTAGACGGGCGCCGTAAGACGGGCGCCAATAGACCCCTGTTGAGAGAATGACAGGCAAACTATTGTAATACGCCTTACTTTGTCAAGTGGTATTTTAATTGTCATGGATTTATTGTACTTATATTGAATATGTACTGGGTTTTATGGGATTAGTATCTGGGATTAATGTAACTCACCGCCAGAAGGTCATTGTACTGGAGGCTCTACCGAGGTGATGGGATTAATTCCTGGAGAAGACCTCATAGAATTAACCTGTATGTATTTAATTTTGTGTGCTTCTAATATCTGGTGGTACTCTGTAATGCCACTTCCATAGGTTTTCTCCATTTCTCATGAAATGGTTTTCCCTGTGGCAGATCTGTTTCTTTTCCAGTTCCTTAAAAGAAAGGGCTGGGGGAATGGCATTGGCCATTAAAGACATCTGTTCAAGCTTCAAGCTGGAGTGAAGGACATTTCAAGCTACTTCAAGGGTCCCTGGCAGGGGATGTGATCCCTAAAGAAAAGAAGGGATTGGAGTTAACGTAAAGGATTTACGTTAGATGGATAGAGATTGTTACGCTCTTTCCAACGGCACCTTGAACGCCTCATTTGGTTAAGGAACGTAAAAGTTATGACGTTTCCTAGGCTGTGCCGACAGTACCCGGCGCGCCACTGTGGGCGCGTACGGACACAGGATGTACAAGTGTCACTTTGATAGTCCGCAGGACGTTGACAGGACTTGTACAGGACTTGATGGTCAATTGATAGGTAGGCGCACTGTAGCGCGCCAGGACCTATGAGACAATTGATGCTGACTAGTGTACGGATAGGTCCACAGGACTAGCCGTATGGACAATTGATAGATCTGCGCGCCAAAGGCGTGCCAGAGTCTGTGTAATCAATTGATTGACAGTTCAGCTGTGACAGTGCAGCTGAATACTTGGACGCGTCCCTAGTAAGCTATATGAGTGACTTGGTCACACCGGGACGCTAGTTCTTGCGTGCACGTTCTCTTGGCACTGCGACCCTGTCGTCTGTGCTGCGTGCAGTCTTGGAAGTGACATGACTTACGTCTGTGTTTCCTGATTGTTAATAAAGGCAACTTCCTGCAAGAACCATGGCGGAATTCGTGGCATTCTTACCCTCACAACTCGTATTACAACTGCACCTTGTCCTTGTCCTTGTCCTTGTCCTTGTCCTTGTCCTTGTCCTTGTCCTTGTCCTTGTCCTTGTCCTTGTCCTTGTCCTTGTCCTTGTCCTTGTCCTTGTCCTTGTCCTTGTCCTTGTCCTTGTCCTTGTCCTTGTGCCAGCACCTTGTCCTTGTCCTTGTCCTTGTCCTTGTCCTTGTCCTTGTCCTTGTGCCAGCACCTTGTCCTTGTCCTTGTCCTTGTCCTTGTCCTTGTCCTTGTCCTTGTCCTTGTCCTTGTCCTTGTGCCAGCACCTTGTCCTTGTCCTTGTCCTTGTCCTTGTCCTTGTCCTTGTCCTTGTCCTTGTCCTTGTCCTTGTCCTTGTCCTTGTCCTTGTCCTTGTCCTTGTCCTTGTCCTTGTCCTTGTCCTTGTCCTTGTCCTTGTCCTTGTCCTTGTCCTTGTCCTTGTCCTTGTCCTTGTCCTTGTCCTTGTCCTTGTCCTTGTCCTTGTCCTTGTCCTTGTCCTTGTCCTTGTCCTTGTCCTTGTCCTTGTCCTTGTCCTTGTCCTTGTCCTTGTCCTTGTCCTTGTCCTTGTCCTTGTCCTTGTCCTTGTCCTTGTCCTTGTCCTTGTCCTTGTCCTTGTCCTTGTCCTTGTGCCAGCACCTTGTCCTTGTCCTTGTCCTTGTCCTTGTCCTTGTCCTTGTCCTTGTCCTTGTCCTTGTCCTTGTCCTTGTCCTTGTCCTTGTCCTTGTCCTTGTCCTTGTCCTTGTCCTTGTCCTTGTCCTTGTCCTTGTCCTTGTCCTTGTCCTTGTCCTTGTCCTTGTCCTTGTCCTTGTCCTTGTCCTTGTCCTTGTCCTTGTCCTTGTCCTTGTGCCAGCACCTTGTCCTTGTCCTTGTCCTTGTCCTTGTCCTTGTCCTTGTGCCAGCACCTTGTCCTTGTCCTTGTCCTTGTCCTTGTCCTTGTCCTTGTCCTTGTCCTTGTCCTTGTCCTTGTCCTTGTCCTTGTCCTTGTCCTTGTCCTTGTCCTTGTCCTTGTCCTTGTCCTTGTCCTTGTCCTTGTCCTTGTCCTTGTCCTTGTCCTTGTCCTTGTCCTTGTCCTTGTGCCAGCACCTTGTCCTTGTCCTTGTCCTTGTCCTTGTCCTTGTCCTTGTCCTTGTGCCAGCACCTTGTCCTTGTCCTTGTCCTTGTCCTTGTCCTTGTCCTTGTGCCAGCACCTTGTCCTTGTCCTTGTCCTTGTCCTTGTCCTTGTCCTTGTCCTTGTCCTTGTGCCAGCACCTTGTCCTTGTCCTTGTCCTTGTCCTTGTCCTTGTCCTTGTCCTTGTCCTTGTCCTTGTCCTTGTCCTTGTCCTTGTCCTTGTCCTTGTCCTTGTCCTTGTCCTTGTCCTTGTCCTTGTCCTTGTCCTTGTCCTTGTCCTTGTCCTTGTCCTTGTCCTTGTCCTTGTCCTTGTCCTTGTCCTTGTCCTTGTCCTTGTCCTTGTCCTTGTCCTTGTGCCAGCACCTTGTCCTTGTCCTTGTCCTTGTCCTTGTCCTTGTCCTTGTCCTTGTCCTTGTCCTTGTGCCAGCACCTTGTCCTTGTCCTTGTCCTTGTCCTTGTCCTTGTCCTTGTCCTTGTCCTTGTCCTTGTCCTTGTGCCAGCACCTTGTCCTTGTCCTTGTCCTTGTCCTTGTCCTTGTCCTTGTCCTTGTCCTTGTCCTTGTCCTTGTCCTTGTCCTTGTCCTTGTCCTTGTCCTTGTCCTTGTCCTTGTCCTTGTCCTTGTCCTTGTCCTTGTCCTTGTCCTTGTCCTTGTCCTTGTCCTTGTCCTTGTCCTTGTCCTTGTCCTTGTCCTTGTCCTTGTCCTTGTCCTTGTCCTTGTCCTTGTCCTTGTCCTTGTCCTTGTCCTTGTCCTTGTCCTTGTCCTTGTCCTTGTCCTTGTCCTTGTCCTTGTCCTTGTCCTTGTCCTTGTCCTTGTCCTTGTCCTTGTCCTTGTCCTTGTCCTTGTCCTTGTCCTTGTCCTTGTCCTTGTGCCAGCACCTTGTCCTTGTCCTTGTCCTTGTCCTTGTCCTTGTCCTTGTCCTTGTCCTTGTCCTTGTCCTTGTCCTTGTCCTTGTCCTTGTCCTTGTCCTTGTCCTTGTCCTTGTCCTTGTCCTTGTCCTTGTCCTTGTCCTTGTCCTTGTCCTTGTCCTTGTCCTTGTCCTTGTCCTTGTCCTTGTCCTTGTCCTTGTCCTTGTGCCAGCACCTTGTCCTTGTCCTTGTCCTTGTCCTTGTCCTTGTCCTTGTGCCAGCACCTTGTCCTTGTCCTTGTCCTTGTCCTTGTCCTTGTCCTTGTCCTTGTCCTTGTCCTTGTGCCAGCACCTTGTCCTTGTCCTTGTCCTTGTCCTTGTCCTTGTCCTTGTCCTTGTCCTTGTCCTTGTCCTTGTCCTTGTCCTTGTCCTTGTCCTTGTCCTTGTCCTTGTCCTTGTCCTTGTCCTTGTCCTTGTCCTTGTCCTTGTCCTTGTCCTTGTCCTTGTCCTTGTCCTTGTCCTTGTCCTTGTCCTTGTCCTTGTCCTTGTCCTTGTCCTTGTCCATGTCCTTGTCCTTGTCCTTGTCCTTGTCCTTGTCCTTGTCCTTGTCCTTGTCCTTGTCCTTGTCCATGTCCTTGTCCTTGTCCTTGTCCTTGTCCTTGTCCTTGTCCTTGTCCTTGTCCTTGTCCTTGTCCTTGTCCTTGTCCTTGTCCTTGTCCTTGTCCTTGTCCTTGTCCTTGTCCTTGTCCTTGTCCTTGTCCTTGTCCTTGTGCCAGCACCTTGTCCTTGTGCCAGCACCTTGTCCTTGTGCCAGCACCTTGTCCTTGTCCTTGTCCTTGTCCTTGTCCTTGTCCTTGTCCTTGTCCTTGTCCTTGTCCTTGTCCTTGTCCTTGTCCTTGTTCTTGTCCTTGTCCTTGTCCTTGTCCTTGTCTTTGTGCCCACCTTGTCCTTGTCCTTGTCCTTGTGCCTTGTCCTTGTGTCCTTGTCCTTGTCCTTGTCCTTGTCCTTGTCCTTGTCCTTGTCCTTGTCCTTGTCCTTGTCCTTGTCCTTGTCCTTGTCCTTGTCCTTGTCCTTGTCCTTGTCCTTGTCCTTGTCCTTGTCCTTGTCCTTGTCCTTGTCCTTGTCCTTGTCCTTGTCCTTGCACCTTGTCCTTGTCCTTGTCCTTGTCCTTGTCCTTGTCCTTGTCCTTGTGCCAGCACCTTGTCCTTGTCCTTGTCCTTGTCCTTGTCCTTGTCCTTGTCCTTGTCCTTGTCCTTGTCCTTGTCCTTGTCCTTGTCCTTGTCCTTGTCCTTGTCCTTGTCCTTGTCCTTGTCCTTGTCCTTGTCCTTGTCCTTGTCCTTGTCCTTGTCCTTGTCCTTGTCCTTGTCCTTGTCCTTGTCCTTGTCCTTGTCCTTGTCCTTGTCCTTGTCCTTGTCCTTGTCCTTGTCCTTGTCCTTGTCCTTGTCCTTGTCCTTGTCCTTGTCCTTGTCCTTGTCCTTGTCCTTGTCCTTGTCCTTGTCCTTGTGCCAGCACCTTGTCCTTGTCCTTGTCCTTGTCCTTGTCCTTGTCCTTGTGCCAGCACCTTGTCCTTGTGCCAGCACCTTGTCCTTGTCCAGCACCTTGTCCTTGTCCTTGTCCTTGTCCTTGTCCTTGTCCTTGTCCTTGTCCTTGTCCTTGTCCTTGTCCTTGTCCTTGTCCTTGTCCTTGTCCTTGTCCTTGTCCTTGTCCTTGTCCTTGTGCCAGCACCTTGTCCTTGTCCTTGTCCTTGTCCAGCTTGTCCTTGTCCTTGTCCTTGTCCTTGTCCTTGTCCTTGTCCTTGTCCTTGTCCTTGTCCTTGTCCTTGTCCTTGTCCTTGTCCTTGTCCTTGTCCTTGTCCTTGTCCTTGTCCTTGTCCTTGTCCTTGTCCTTGTCCTTGTCCTTGTCCTTGTCCTTGTCCTTGTCCTTGTCCTTGTCCTTGTCCTTGTCCTTGTCCTTGTCCTTGTCCTTGTCCTTGTCCTTGTCCAGCACCTTGTCCTTGTCCTTGTCCTTGTCCTTGTCCTTGTCCTTGTCCTTGTCCTTGTCCTTGTCCTTGTCCTTGTCCTTGTCCTTGTCCTTGTCCTTGTCCTTGTCCTTGTCCTTGTCCTTGTCCTTGTGCCAGCACCTTGTCCTTGTCCTTGTCCTTGTCCTTGTCCTTGTCCTTGTCCTTGTCCTTGTCCTTGTCCTTGTCCTTGTCCTTGTCCTTGTCCTTGTCCTTGTCCTTGTCCTTGTCCTTGTCCTTGTCCTTGTCCTTGTCCTTGTCCTTGTCCTTGTCCTTGTCCTTGTCCTTGTCCTTGTCCTTGTCCTTGTCCTTGTCCTTGTCCTTGTCCTTGTCCTTGTCCTTGTCCTTGTCCTTGTCCTTGTCCTTGTCCTTGTCCTTGTCCTTGTCCTTGTGCCAGCACCTTGTCCTTGTCCTTGTCCTTGTCCTTGTCCTTGTCCTTGTGCCAGCACCTTGTCCTTGTGCCAGCACCTTGTCCTTGTGCCAGCACCTTGTCCTTGTGCCAGCACCTTGTCCTTGTCCTTGTCCTTGTCCTTGTCCTTGTCCTTGTCCTTGTCCTTGTCCTTGTCCTTGTCCTTGTCCTTGTCCTTGTCCTTGTCCTTGTCCTTGTCCTTGTCCTTGTCCTTGTCCTTGTCCTTGTCCTTGTCCTTGTCCTTGTCCTTGTCCTTGTCCTTGTCCTTGTCCTTGTCCTTGTCCTTGTCCTTGTCCTTGTCCTTGTCCTTGTCCTTGTCCTTGTCCTTGTCCTTGTCCTTGTCCTTGTCCTTGTCCTTGTCCTTGTCCTTGTCCTTGTCCTTGTCCTTGTCCTTGTCCTTGTCCTTGTCCTTGTCCTTGTCCTTGTCCTTGTCCTTGTGCCAGCACCTTGTCCTTGTCCTTGTCCTTGTCCTTGTCCTTGTCCTTGTCCTTGTCCTTGTCCTTGTCCTTGTCCTTGTCCTTGTCCTTGTCCTTGTCCTTGTCCTTGTCCTTGTCCTTGTCCTTGTCCTTGTCCTTGTCCTTGTCCTTGTCCTTGTCCTTGTCCTTGTCCTTGTCCTTGTCCTTGTCCTTGTGCCAGCACCTTGTCCTTGTCCTTGTCCTTGTCCTTGTCCTTGTCCTTGTCCTTGTCCAGCACCTTGTCCTTGTCCTTGTCCTTGTCCTTGTCCTTGTCCTTGTCCTTGTCCTTGTCCTTGTGCCAGCACCTTGTCCTTGTCCTTGTCCTTGTCCTTGTCCTTGTCCTTGTCCTTGTCCTTGTCCTTGTCCTTGTCCTTGTCCTTGTCCTTGTCCTTGTCCTTGTCCTTGTCCTTGTCCTTGTCCTTGTCCTTGTCCTTGTCCTTGTCCTTGTCCTTGTCCTTGTCCTTGTCCTTGTCCTTGTCCTTGTCCTTGTCCTTGTCCTTGTCCTTGTCCTTGTCCTTGTCCTTGTCCTTGTCCTTGTCCTTGTCCTTGTCCTTGTCCTTGTCCTTGTCCTTGTGCCAGCACCTTGTCCTTGTCCTTGTCCTTGTCCTTGTCCTTGTCCTTGTGCTTGTCCTCGTCCTTGTCCTTGTCCTTGTCCTTGTCCTTGTCCTTGTCCTTGTCCTTGTCCTTGTCCTTGTCCTTGTCCTTGTCCTTGTCCTTGTCCTTGTCCTTGTCCTTGTCCTTGTCCTTGTCCTTGTCCTTGTCCTTGTCCTTGTCCAGCCTTGTCCTTGTCCTTGTCCTTGTCCTTGTCCTTGTCCTTGTCCTTGTCCTTGTCCTTGTCCTTGTCCTTGTCCTTGTCCTTGTCCTTGTCCTTGTCCTTGTCCTTGTCCTTGTCCTTGTCCTTGTCCTTGTCCTTGTCCTTGTCCTTGTCCTTGTCCTTGTCCTTGTCCTTGTCCTTGTCCTTGTCCTTGTCCTTGTCCTTGTCCTTGTCCTTGTCCTTGTCCTTGTCCTTGTCCTTGTCCTTGTCCTTGTCCTTGTCCTTGTCCTTGTCCTTGTCCTTGTCCTTGTCCTTGTCCTTGTCCTTGTCCTTGTCCTTGTCCTTGTCCTTGTCCTTGTCCTTGTCCTTGTCCTTGTCCTTGTCCTTGTCCTTGTCCTTGTCCTTGTCCTTGTCCTTGTCCTTGTCCTTGTCCTTGTCCTTGTCCTTGTCCTTGTCCTTGTCCTTGTCCTTGTCCTTGTCCTTGTCCTTGTCCTTGTCCTTGTCCTTGTCCTTGTCCTTGTCCTTGTCCTTGTCCTTGGCCTTGGCCTTGGCCTTGGCCTTGGCCTTGTGCCAGCACCTTGTCCTTGTGCCAGCACCTTGTCCTTGTGCCAGCACCTTGTCCTTGTCCTTGTCCTTGTCCTTGTGCTTGTCCTTGTCCTTGTCCTTGTCCTTGTCCTTGTGCTTGTCCTCGTCCTCGTCCTCGTCCTTGTCCTTGTCCTTGTCCTTGTCCTTGTCCTTGTCCTCGTCCTCGTCCTTGTCCTTGTCCTTGTCCTTGTCCTTGTCCTTGTCCTTGTCCTTGTCCTCGTCCTCGTCCTCGTGCTTGTCCTTGTCCTTGTCCTTGTCCTTGTCCTTGTCCTTGTCCTTGTCCTTGTCCTTGTCCTTGTCCTTGTCCTTGTCCTTGTCCTTGTCCTTGTCCTTGTCCTTGTCCTTGTCCTTGTCCTTGTCCTTGTCCTTGTCCTTGTCCTTGTCCTTGTCCTTGTCCTTGTCCTTGTCCTTGCCCTTGTCCTTGTCCTTGTCCTCGTCCTTGTCCTTGTCCTTGTCCTTGTCCTCGTCCTTGTCCTTGTCCTTGTCCTTGTCCTTGTCCTTGTCCTTGTCCTTGTCCTTGTCCTTGTCCTTTTCTTGCTTGATTTTCTTGCGCCAACGGCCGTTGCAATTTGGAAATTAGGGTGTTATTTTTTTTTTGCCCAACGGCCGTCGGAACCTTGAAATTAGGGTGTGATTTTCATGCGCCAACGGCCGTTGGAACCCGTAAATTAGGGTGTGATTTTCATGCGCCAACGGCCGTCGGAACCTTAAAATTAGGGTGTGATTTTCATGCGCCAACGGCCGTTGGAACCTGGAAATTAGGGTGTTATTTTTCTGTCGCCAACGGCCGTTGGAACCTGGAAATGAAGGTGTCATTTTTCTCGCGCCAACGGCCGTTGGAAACTGGAAATTAGGGTGTGATTTTCATGCGCCAACGGCCGTTGGAACCTGGAAAATAGGGTGTGATTTTTCTCGCGCCAACGGCCGTTGGAACCTGGAAAATAGGGTGTCATTTTTCTCGCGCCAACGGCCGTTGGAACCTGGAAATTAGGGTGTGATTTTTCTGTCGCCAACGGCCGTTGGAACCTGGAAATTAGGGTGTGATTTTCATGCGCCAACGGCCGTTGGAACCTGTAAATTAGGGTGTGATTTTCATGCGCCAACGGCCGTTGGAACCTGTAAATTAGGGTGTGATTTTCATGCGCCAACGGCCGTCGGAACCTTAAAATTAGGGTGTGATTTTCATGCGCCAACGGCCGTTGGAACCTGGAAATTAGGGTGTTATTTTTCTGTCGCCAACGGCCGTTGGAACCTGGAAATTAGGGTGTGATTTTCATGCGCCAACGGCCGTTGGAACCTGTAAATTAGGGTGTGATTTTCATGCGCCCACGGCCGTTGGAACCTGGAAATTAGGGTGTTATTTTTCTGTCGCCAACGGCCGTTGGAACATAGTACTGACCTTCCGGCTATCTGTATGTTTTTTGCATGTGATCAGGGGCGTCCGTCAAGGCAGAGAACGGACGAAGAGCGGAGGAAGTGGGCTTACAAGATTGAACATAACTGTTCGGAAAGGCATCTCACAACATTTTTTGAGGACTGGCGCCAACGAGCACCGGGCACCGACTTATGGTCGGTTATTGTGAAGACCTTTGAGAGGAAGGGGCTGCTGACGACACGTGCTGGAAATGCGAAGCCCAGCATTTTGGACTCCTGGGAGCCAGCGCCGTCCTCTCAAGTGCACGACAAGAATCTAACTGACACCATACAGGCGGCGTTTCATCTGCGGCAGAAGATACGCCTAGTTCCAGACGATGTCGACATCGTGGGGGGGTCCGCGATTGCGACTCAAGTACGGGCCCCCACGGAGAACTTGTGCCAACTCCCGGAACTCATGCGGCACCGGACGGTGACGGTGCGGAATTGTAGGGGGCTCGCGCCGTGGTTCGTGGGGGCCGGCACAAGTCTGACAAAAGCAAAATGTGCCGTGCCGATCTTCCGGTTTGCGTGGCAGGTGCTGGCAGACCGTGATCCAGGTCTCTACAATTTATGGGTGCAGAGGAGTGAAAAGGTTCCTTACCACATTAAAATACTGACGGGGGACGACAGTGACCGTGCCGTGCAGAGGTTCGGATACTATCGTTCGCCAACGGCCGAGGAAGCCATGTCCATTCTCCGGACGGACTCCCTGAAGGACATGGCGGCCGCTTGCTCAGACGAGTTGATCACCATGGAGTTGGATCCGTCCGAGTGGTCAAATGAATCTGAGCGTGAGGCAGTAGTTGACCTGACGAAATCCGCGCTGGGGAGCTTGAACATCTCGGACCATGCCGGCCTTAAGGGTAAATTTCGAGACCAGACGCCTTGCGTGTTTGTGCAGTTTGCCGTGCTGGACGGCAACCACTACACACAGATGTTGAAGTCCGTGATTTTCGAGGGCTCTGACGAGCAAGTGAGTACTGCGATAGCTGGCGAGATTGCGGGTAAACAAAAGGGCAAGTTCGTGGAGACAACCGACGAGGCGTTTGATTTGTGGAGGGGGTTGGTGAGGGACGCGGAGAAGTTCAAGTACACCAATCTGGACGTGCTCAAGGGCTGGGAGGTGGAGGGGGAAGCACTGATCCCGCCCATGAAGGACATGCGGACGCAAAAGGTAAATATAACGGATCGGGTGTGGGAACGTTTTAGGCACTAGATGTTATTTTTCTTGCGCCAACGGCCGTTGGAACCTGGAAATTAGGGTGTGATTTTTCTTGCGCCAACGGCCGTTGGAACCTGGAAATTAGTGTGTGATTTTTCTTGCGCCAACGGCCGTTGGAACCTGGAAATTAGGGTGTCATTTTTCCTGCGCCAACGGCCGTTGGAACCTGGAAATTTGGTTGATATTTTTCTTGCGCCAACGGCCGTTGGAACCTGGAAATTCGGTCGACATTTTTCTTGCGCCAACGGCCGTTGGAGCCTGGAAATTAGGGTGTGATTTTTCTTGCGCCAACGGCCGTTGGAACCTGGAAATTAGTGTGTGATTTTTCTTGCGCCAACGGCCGTTGGAACCTGGAAATTAGGGTGTGATTTTTCTTGCGCCAACGGCCGTTGGAACCTGGAAATTAGGGTGTGATTTTTCTTGCGCCAACGGCCGTTGGAAACTGGAAATTAGGGTGTGATTTTTGTTCGGGAACGGCCGATCTTCCAAAGTGTAAGGACAAAATGTCAGGTCGTGTGTTGTATGACCGTTTTTTGTCTCAAACACTGATTCACATTTCATGCATGCAGGGGAGAGAGGCGCATCGGAGGGTTGCCCTGATCGGAGGGGGGCTGAATGCAGAAGACGAGGCCGTTTCCAAAAAGTCGAGGGGGACGGCGCTGCTGGAAGTGCACAACTATTTCAAGACGCACATGGAGGAATCCTGGGATAAGCCGGAGGTGCCCCTTCAGGACCAGAAAGAAATATGGAATTTGATTCATGGGGTTTCAAGCAGCACTGAGAAGGCAAGGAAGGACGGGGAGGGGGAGGAGGGTGGTGAGGAGCGGGTTGGAGGGCGATTGAACGAGGGTGGTTTGTCCGAATCGGAGAAAACCCAAGTCTACGACTTCATCTCGGCTGTGAAGGATGAAACGGTCGCTCCGAACGACGACAGTAGATGTGGAATGCCGATTGAGGACAAGCTGGCCAAGGAGCTTGCAGAGTTTCTGGACATCGTGGCAGCGGACAAGCTGGACGGGGAGGGAAGGGTGATGAGGAAGGGGGGGGGATCAAACAGGAAGGGTGGAGGAGTCTAGCCCGCTTTCGATTCTGGCCGTCTATCATGGCAACCGTGAAGGCCAAACACGTTCCTCCTCAGTGCTTGTATGACCTGACATACATGGCCAAGATCTTCTGCGAGGTGATGGTCCAGCTTTTCATGATCTACAACCGCGATTTGGGGAAATACCCCGAACCACGCGACCTCGGCTGGTTGCCGATGCAGCCTTCGGAAGCCGACAGCGCCCTTCAGAGGGTGGCCGATACGGTCGCTGTAGCTGCCAAGAGACTAAGGGCGGTTATCAGGCCAACGGGGAGGGACGATTCCACCTTCCCACTTGCACTGCTGGAGAGGACGGATTTTTGGACGACCCACAAGGAGGAAACGAAATGGTGGGTCCTGATTGCGCCCGAACCCCCAACCGAACAGGCTGTGGTGCCCCAACCCGTACAGCCTGTGGCGGGGGCTGTGGTGGTGACGGGGGCTGTGCCGGAGGAAGGCCAAGCCGAACATGCCGAGGCAGAGGACGTCCAGTCGGGTCGCCAAAAAAAGGTGGGGGAGAAGCGGGAACCCCCGCGGAAGTTTGGGTCGGAGGAGATGGCATCCGAAATCGAGCAGCAGGGCCCGTGGATTTCTAAGAGAGTTTACACGTCTGACGGGGAAGAGACCTGTGAGTTCATGATGAAGACTTTCGCGTGGGAGAAAAGCGATGGGCCGACACGGTTGGCTCAAGTGGTACTTAATGCAATGGAGGGGTTCGAATTTGTTGTGAAGAGGAAGGGGGGGGTGAACCAGCCAGATATCAAGAATGGGGTAGTGCTGCTGAATTTGGAACATCACGCCAAGCTGTGGAATGATGAGGAATTGTTGAAGGGTCGAACGGGTTCGTGGGTGGAGAAAAGGGACTGGAAGGCGGCGAAGGATTGTGGAGATTTCAATGGTGTGAAGGACGACTGGTCGTCGTACCTAGGCGATTTCACGGGATTCTTCAACCCACCCGTGATCTTCATTGGGTCAAAGGAGCAGGTGGATGGGTTTAAGGTCCTTCTGAAGGTACTTGGGAAGCGGCCTGAGGGGGAGGATATTTCCAATCCCAACGGCCGTTCGGGCAAGGAAATTGCGGGTGCAGCCCAGAAGCGTCCGCTGGAGACGGCAGGCGCTGGCACCAAAAAGAAACGCCGGAAGCGCGCCGCCTCGGAGACCCCCGCGGCCGAAGACGTCTCAATGGGGGATGATGAGGATGTCGGGTCACATGGGGGTGATGATGGGGAGGAGGTTGGTGATGATGGTGCCGGCGATGATGAGGGGGACGGGAATGAGGGTGGTGATAAGGGGGGCGGGTCGAAGGACGGAGAGGGGGGGGTTCGAAGGGCGGAGAGGGGGGCGGGTCGAAGGGCGGAGAGGGGGGGGGTCGAAGGACGGAGAGGGGGGCGGGTCGAAGGGCGGAGAGGGGGGGGGTCGAAGGGCGGAGAGGGGGGGGGTCGAAGGACGGAGAGGGGGGCGGGTCGAAGGGCGGAGAGGGGAGGGGGTCGAAGGATGGAGAGGGGGCGGAGAGAAGGGCGGAGAGGGGAGGGGGTCGAAGGGCGGAGAGGGGGGCGGGTCGAAGGGCGGAGAGGGGGGCGGGTCAAAGGGTGGAGAGGGGGGCGGGTCAAAGGGCGGAGAGGGGGGCGGGTCCAAGGGCGGAGAGGGGGGGGAGAGAAGGGTGGAGAGGGGGGCGGGTCAAAGGGCGGAGAGGGGGGCGGGTCGAAGGGCGGAGAGGGGGGCGGGTCGACCGGCGCATCGGGGGAAGGGGGGAAGGAGGGGGGGGAGGGGAGGGAGGCTCGAGGGGAATTCGGGGGCGTCGGGGGGGGGGATGTTGGGGCGTGCCGTCGACTACTGCAAAAAGCTCCTTTCGCCTGGCGGGCACGTTCGATCAAGAGCAACGGCTAGTCATCTGTCAAAGGGTAAGTTAATCTGAGTGAATATGGTCGGTTAAATTATGATGTTTGCATATTCCCAAGTTTGATTTGCGATTGTAATGATAACTAATTGCGCCGCTCGTCATTGCTTGTCCCACACACAGGTGACGAGTCTGAAGAGGAGCCGCCAAAGGATGACGCGCATGGCGGCCCACCCAAAGGGTTTGAGGAAGATTCGGAAGAATCGGAAGAATCGGAACCTGAGGAGGAAGCGCCACAAAGACGTGTCACAGTTACCGCAACCCAGCCCAAGCCACTAGACAAGAAAGTGCCACCACCAAGTTGGCAGACGTGGATGGAGAATCTGGAAGGTGGGGGGGGGGGAAACGGGTCGTGCCCCGCTCGCCTGTTGGATGTCCGGTTTCGGTATTGTGCAAGCACGGCGGGGAATTTTGCCAGTATCGGAAGAACCAATCCCAGCGCCTTGATACGTTGTGGAAGCCCACGTGGGCTGCTGATTCGGTGGCTAAACTCAATGCAGACCCAATGAAGCTGGCACACATGCCTGATTTCCACGTCGACACGTTCCTGGTGCATGGAGTCGTTCGAAAGGTGGATAAAACGGGCGTGTGGTACGTTAAATTTTGGGCAGAAGGGTGTGACGAAAAGGGAATCTGGATTAATGGGGAGCAGGGGACGATGCCCAACATAATTTTCAAGGTACAACAAGACGAGATGCGGAACTGTTTCAAGCCACCTGAGGGAACGTATTTGGAGTGGTGGATGGACAAGGGGTACCTGGCGACCAGATCTTCCCCAGCGACCAGATCTTCCCCACGACTCCAAGAGAAGGGGGGAGACCAAGCCGCAGGGCAGGGCAAACGAAAACCTCAAGGGAAGGCTGGCGCAGATGTGCGGGAGGGGGGTGTAAAGAAGACGAGCGGACGGGCACCTGTAAAGAAACGCCTGTTAGTAGGTAGTTAGATAGCTTGATCTGAACTCGTGTACATTTGTAAATTAATTAATTAATTAATTATCAACATCACTCCGTTGGGAGTCAATGTAGCACATATCCCTGAGAAGGGGCATATGGCTTTAAATACATCCTAGGCTACTTCATGCAG